>CAUYRT010034464.1:0-41814 GCA_963574885.1 Lepilemur ruficaudatus | reverse complement strand
TTTTTAGTTGGCCAATTAATTTCTTTCTATTTACAGTAGAGACGGGGTCTCGCTCTTGCTCAGGCTGGTCTTGAACTCCTGACCTTGAGCTATCCACCCACCTCAGCCTCCCAGAGTGCTAGGATTACAGGCGTGAGCCACCACGCCCGGCCAGATTGTCTCATTTTTGTCCTCTGACCCTTGCACTCTGCAGCCCTTCTAGTTATTACTCCATTTTTCTCACTCCTTCCAAGAAGAGTCTGCTCAATACCTTCAGCTCGTAGATACTGCTCCCCACCTGCAGCCTGGCTTCTCACTGCAACTCAGCAGAGAATTCAGTCAAGTTGCCAGTGACTTCCTAATTGCCAGATCAAGCAGTGTGTTTTTAGCCATCATGTTACTGACCTTTCAGTTTACTTATCCATCACTCCCACCTTCTTCTGGACTCTTGCCACCTGTGCTGACACACTTGTGGGTTTTTCTTGCTGACTTTTCCTTCTGTGTGTCCTTCATGTGCTCTTCTGCGAGAGCCTGCCCCAGCTTCTGTCTCCAGCTCACTCTTTCTTACTCTGTGTTTGCTCCTGAAGCATTCTCGTCTCTGCTCTGGTTTCACCTACACCCTAACGTCGGCACTGCTCAGATCTCTCTCTACACCTTGTTTCCCACTGCCTGCTGTCCCTCTTTGCATGGGTGTCCTCCGGCTGTCTCACACTTGGTTTATGCAGATCCCAGCCTTCCCCATAGCCTACTTAGACACAGGCTTGTGTTCCTGCCTTAGTTGTGACACCAGAGTTCACCTGCCACCAAGCTGGAAACTCTGGGGTCACTGGTGACAGCTCCCTCCATGGGAAGCCCTGTGGAGGCAGCTCTGTAATCTGTCTGTTCCAGTCTGTCCCTCCTGTGGCTCCCTGCTCAGGCTCTCACATTCTCACCCACGACAGCAGCAGCTTCCTGATTACCCTCGTCCCTCTACTCCAGTCCCCCTCAACTCACAGCTGCCCGAGAGCTCTCGCCAGTTTGACCGAGGGCATTGACTGCCCACAGAGGCTCAACGTGCCGCCCTCCCAGAGCACGTGCTCCGCTTTCAACAGGGTTTCCGATGCCTCGACCAAGACCCACTTCCACAAGAACTGTCAGCTGATCCCAAAAGTGCACCTGCTCCAGGGCAAGTGTGGTGTTAGCTCAATCAGGGCAGAAGTCACTGGAAAGAGATGCAAATAGGTAAAAATTGCAATCACTTGAAAATGGCTAGGATCTAGCATATATTACAAAAAAATGAGCTTACACAGGAAATTATTTGCGAAATAAAATGGAAAAAGAATTACAAGGTGGAAAAGAAATGGCAAAACTCAGGCTAAAGAAACGAGAACATTGCAGCAGCAGCGCAGGTGTGGGCAGAGGAAGGGCAGGCGCTGAGTTTTAACCTTACCAGCAGATGGCAGACCAGAGAGATGGCCCTTCGATTTTCTGGGATTTGTTTTTCTGTTTGTTTGTTTTGGTTTTGGTTTTTTTTGGTTTGTTTTTTTGAGACAGAGTCTCTGTTGCCCAGGCTAGAGTGCTGTGGCCTCAGCCTACCTCACAGCAACCTCAAACTCCTGGGCTCAAGCAGTCCTTTTGCCTCAGCCTCCCTAGTAGCTGGGACTACAAGCATGCGCCACCATGCCCGGCTAATTTTTTCTATGTATATTTTTAGTTGTCTAGAGAATTTCTTTAGTAGAGGCAGGGTCTTGCTCTTGCTCAGGCTGGTCTCGAACTCCTGAGCTCAAACGATCCTCCCACCTCGGCCTCCCGGAGTGCTAGGATTACAGGCGTGAGCCACCACACCCAGCGTGATTCTCCCAGATTTGTTTTAAGTTCAGCTTATTGTAAAATGTAGAAAATATAGAAAGAAAGGAGAAAACAAAAATAACCTATAGTTCTACCACCCAGATAAGAACTACTCTTATTTCCTTCTAGTCTTTTTAAATGCAGACAGTTGATGCTGTATATGCAATTTTTTTCCCTAACTTTAGATTACGAGCCAATCCTAATGCCCTAAAAACTTCGTGAACTTTGTTTTTAATGGCTGGCTGATGCTCCACCATGTTAGTGTCCATACTGATTCTTTTACGTTGCCATTTTGGTTTTCTTTTTAAGATGCGGACAGGATCATCAGTCAAATTTGACTGGAAGCAAGGGTGACAGGTTAGGGATTTTTAAAAAGGCTGTTGGATTTGATCGCCAGGAGTTCAGGGCTAAGCAAGTGTGAGAGAGCAGGGACTTGAGCAAGCCTGTGCTCCTGTGGATGTGTTGTGGGGTGAAGGAAAGGAAAGAGAGACGGTAGTTTGACAGGAGAGTGGGTTTGTTCACAGACAACAGGAAGGATCCTGTGGTGGGGAGGGAGCAGCAGTGAGGGCTCCCTGTGGGGCAGAAGCCCTCAGGAAGGCTCAGCCCCACGTGAGGAAGGAGTGTGTCCCTCTGAGAGGCATTAAGAAAGGAAGCAAGGCTGGGTGAAGATGGGGAAAGTCTGAGGCAGAGCCCACATTCGTGCCTTGCTGAGTGTCAGTATCTTGAGGGACCTGGGGGTCGTGGACTCTGTCTCTTAAATTCCGTACAATAGGCTGGGCATGGTGGCTCACGCCTGTAATCCTAGCACTTTGGGAGGCCGAGGAGGGTGGATCGCTCAAGGTCAGGAGTTCTAAACCAGCCTGAGCAAGAGCGAGACCCTGTCTCTACTAAGAAATAGAAATTAATTGGCCAACTAAAATATATAGAAAAAATTAGCCAGGCATGGTGGCACATGCCTGTAGTCTCAGCTACTCAGGAGACTGAGGCAGGAGGATTGCCTAAGCTCAGGAGTTTGAGGTTGCTGTGAGCGAGGTTTACACCACAGCACTTTAGCCCGGGCAACAAAGGGAGACTCTGTCTCAAAAAAAAAAAAAAAATTCCGTACAATAAGGAATAATGTGGATTTATTTGACAGTCTTTACACTTTTTAAAATTGCATTCTTGGCCGGGCGCAGTGGCTCACACCTGTAATCCTAGCACTCTGGGAGGCCAAGGTGGGAGTATTGCTTGAGCTCAGGAGTTCAAGACCAGCCTGAGCAAGAGCGAGACCCCATCTCCACTAAAACCAGAAAAATTAGCCGGGTGTTGTGGCACATGCCTGTAATCTCAGCTACTAGGGAGGCTGAGGCAGGAGGATCGCTTGAGCTCAGGAGATTGGGGTCGCTGTGAACTAGGCTGACGAGATGGCAGTCTAGCCTGGACAACAGAGCAAAACTCTGTCTCAAAAATAAAATTGCATTCTTTCAATTGGAGGACGTGACTTTACTGAGAAGAAAACAAAGTAGGGTTGAGGGCTGGCCCCTGCTTGGCATGTGGTTGGCCCCACTACAAAGCATTCACGGAGCCCTGACTGGTTCCACCATCCCGAGAAAGGTAAGTGCATCCGCCAAGAACAGGCCTGGGCATTCCTGAGCAAAGCACCAGGGAGTAAGTACAGTCATCAGCGAGCAGCTCCTGCCGCCGTGCATTTTCGGGCCTGAAGACATCCACCTGAGGTGCGTGCAGGTGTTTCAACCAACAGGATGCCTTCCACGCCTAGATCCCACGTAAATGAACTAGGGCTCTTTTTCCTTCTTCCCAGTCTCTGGAAGGCTCAGAAGCCTCAAGGGAGTGGCACCCTAGGGCATTTGAAACAACGTAAATAAATAGCATGATAATTCACCCTGTATCGGTCAGGGTTTGACTGTTTCCAAGAGCTTTTCAGGGAGAAGGGGTGGTGTGTAGCTTGGTTACCAGTATAAGCTCCAGAATCAGGTTCTTGAGTGTAAACCTCAGGCTCTCTCGCTCACGGCCTGGTGGTGCACCTTGGGAACTGTGCTACTCTGGCTCAGGCCTTGCTCCTCCCCTCTGAAGTGAGAGGTGAGTGCCCACCGCAGAGGGTGCCCATCTCCGGGAGGAGGCGGGGCTGTCCATGTTAGCTCAGCAAGTAGCTGTGAGCACCCCACATGCCAGGCATTGAGGCTCCAGCACGGAACAACCTAGAAAAAGGCTGCTGACTCTGCAGAGGCAGCAGACGGGCTGTAAGCTAAAATCTAGTGAGATACGTTGTCGGGTGGCAACACATAGTGTGAAGAAATAAAGCCGGGAAAGGGACAGGAAGTGCCAAGGGCCCGGTGAGGGGATTTATCAGTGACCTCTGAGCAGAGAGCCTTGTAAGCCCTGAGAGAACATTCCAGAGCCAATAGCGCCTGCCCAGGCCTGTGAGGCAGATGTGTCTGCCAGTAGGGGGAGGGAGGAAGCCAGTGTGACAGAAATGAGTGAGCAGGAGTACGTGGTAGGAGATGAGGTCTGGAAGGGGCTGGGGGAGCCAGGTCACATGGGCCCTCCAGGGTCATTTTCCTCTGGCTGTGATGGAGGAAGCCTTTGTTTTGTTTTGTTTTTTTGACACGGAGCCTTGCTCCATCCCTTTGGGTGGAGTACAGTGGCATTGTAGCTCACAGGAACCTCAAACTGCTGGGCTCAAGGGGATCCTCCTGCCTCAGCCTCTTGGGTAGCTGGGACTACAGGCCTATGCCTGGCCAAGGAAGCCTTTTGAAAGTTGAGCAGAGGAGTGATTAAACCTGCCCTGGATTTTAGGAGGAGCATTCTGAACGTGGGGCAAAAGCAAAAAACCCAGTTAGGAGGCTGTTGCAGTCGCCCCGTGAGACATGGTGGGATCTGGACCAGGATGACAGGGTGGAGGGGGGTCCACAGGGGATTTTGGTGAAGTGGTGGGCTGAGTCTGATGAGAGCAGGTGCTGGAGACAATGGAGCAGCAGGAACTGGAGCTGGAAACTGAAGCCATGGACAGGGATGTGGATTGATTTTTTTTTTTGAATGCAGTAGATAACAGTTTACAGATTGAATGCTTAAAGAGTGACCCGACAGAGAGGGGAAGTGATGGGGAGGAAACCGTTGTCTGGGGTGAGGACCGCGAGCAGGGAAGAGGATCCAGTGCTGCTTCCGCTGAATAGCCGTAGGATGCGCCCAGAGTCTTGTGAAAAATGCTGGTTCTGCACTAACCGGCAAGTTCCTGGGGGATCCCGCAGCTGCCGCTCCACAGACCACACCGAGTGGCTTCCCGTACCTGAGGGGAAGAGCTGGTGTCGCCTGGACAGTTCCGCCCCAGTCTCAACCGGGAAAGCCAAACAGAAGGGTGCAGGGCAGGGGGCTGGGGAATGGGTACTGGGAGAAGTGGAGGGGTCTTCTGAGAGTGAGGAAAGGGTGGGAGGTTTGAGGAGTTAGTTAAGGGAGCAAAGGCCTGAGCAGCAGCTGGAGCTCACCCTAGAAGTTTGTGGGACACAGGTGTGGCTGAGCCCATGGGTCTGGGGTGGAGTCTGGGAATTTGCATCTTTTTTTTTTTTTTTAACAGTTTTATTGAGGTATACAAACAGAGGCACATCCTCAATGCAGCTGAGTTCAGTAAACGCATCCCTCACCTCCAGAAGTTTCTTCATGCCCCTTTGGGCTTTTTGTTTGATTTGTAGTATGAACCTTTATCATGAGGTCTACCCCGTTAACAGCATTCGAGCGCAGAGCACAGTCTTGCACTGCAGGCGCTCTGTGCGCACCCGTCTCTGGGGTTGATTAACTTGACCTCCCCTCCCGCAGCAGCAGCTCCCCACCTGCTCCTCTGGGATTCACGTCTCTCCCCAGTCCGCAGGGGAGCCCACGTGCTGAGAGCCCGAGGCAGGACCGCAAGGCTGCGTGGGGGTCGGCTGAGGTTGCCTGTCCAGTTTCTCCACCACAGTGAGCTGTTCAGGGACAGAGTAGGTAGAAAGTTAGATTTCATCAAGATGGGGGTTTCCCAGGCAAAAGAGCAAGAGGATCATTTAGCACAATGTCTAGTATTTGGTATATGCTCAAAAAGCATAGGTAGTTATTATTTGGGGCCAGCCCCGCCGTCCTCCCTCACCTGAGGACTGCACAATGTGGAGATGGAGAGCCAGGCCCTGTGGCCGGCAACCTGCATCTAGCTGTGGGGCGCTGACCTAATTCCTTGACATCTCCAAGTTTTAGTTTCTTCATCTGTAAAATGAGGTGATAATAACTCTTGTTCACAGAGTTACTGGAAGCTTTAAATAAGACAGTGCATCTGAGCCACTTAGCACTGTGGCATGTAGCAAGCAGTAAACGTCAGTGAACCTCAAAGACCCGAGAGAGAGAAGGTATTTAATAAAAATTAGCTCTGGGCGTAATTTCTGATCATCCAAGCACAGCAAAATGTCATACATCTTCTAGATTCACAGTAAATTTCTCCTCCTCTGTTCTTGCTTTGCACTTTGTAGCAATTATCACATGGTTTGCCTTATGTTAGAGCTTATAGACAAATAAATATATGGTAGTCAAGACCACTAAGCCTTGGGAGTAATTTTTAATGATTTTTTTATTGTAAAAGTAGTACTTGCTCATGACGAAAAATAATACAAACAGTACTAATAGAAACCAGATAGATATTCCAACTAGGATCATGCATACCCTTCCAACTTCTTTTTCTTTTGAAACAGAATCTCACTCTGTCACCCTGGGTAGAGTGCAGCGACAAAATTGTAGCTCACAGCAACCTCAAACTCCTGGGCTCAAGCGATCATCCTGCCTCAGCCTCCCGAGTAGCTGGGACTACAGGTGCGCATCAACACACCTGGCTAATTTTTTCTGTTAGTGGAAATGGGGTCTCACTCTTGCTTGGGCTGGTCTGGAACTCCTGATCTTATGCAATCCTCCCACCTTGGTCTCCCAGAGTGCTAGGATTATGGGCACGAGCCTCTGGGCCAAGCTCTTGCAACATTTTTAACTTAACAATGCATCTTAGAAACGGTTTTTCATTAGTTCTTCTAGGCCTACCTCATTCTTTTTAACACTGCAAAGTATTGTGCTCTTTCTACGATCCCATCCTTCAAATGTACTATAATTGATCTAAGCTGATACCTATTTATGGACATTTTAGGATGCTTCTAAGGTTTAAGTTACTGTTGTAAACAGTGGTGCAGTAAGCACAGATCTTCGTGTCCCTCTGTGACGAGAAGATAAACTCCTAGAAACAGATTAAAGGATCTATGCATTTTTTTTTTACCTTACTGCCTCAGTTACAGTGCAGGTAGCGGAGAACAGCATGCATTCCAGCTAGCTTAAGTGGGAGATTTTTTATAGGGTACCGATGGTAAGCAGAATTGTCTGGAAGGCTCAAGAACAGATCTCGGTTGATCCTCCAGGGATGACTTCAAGAGCAGTAGTGCAGACCTGGGCCTCAAAAAGAACTGCCTTTTCAGTGGGGAAAATCCTTGCCAGTCTGGGAAGCCAAAACAATCAGGAAGATTCCACTTTCATGACAACCTTTGCCAGTGGAAGAGGCAGAATTACGGCTTCTGATCTGCTTTGCAAAACTCAAGCAGTATCCAACTCACATCCACAAATCTAGCTCTGAGGGCACCTGGGAAATGCAGCTGGAAACTTGCCTGCTTCTGCAGTGAGGGAATCACAGGAGGAGGTTGGGATGGATCTTGGGTGCCACAGACGTCATCACCACACTGGCTGTTGCCAGGATTCCTGCCCAGGCCTGTGTGTATGAAAGCGCAGGATTCCTCCCCGCCATCATCAAAGCCCCGTGTTGCCACACTTCTAATGTCCACGAATTTGATATAATACCTCACTGTCTTTGATACAGTACCTCATTGTCTCGTTGACAGAATGCCTCATTTGATAAAACACCTCATTATAATACCTATTAGATATAATACTTCTAAGACAATGAGGTATTATTCGTTTCTTTAATTCATGTCTTTAATTCATTTCTTTAATAATTCATTTGTTTAATTATGAATCAAACCAAAGATTTCTAAGTTTGTTTATTGGCCGTTCTATTTCTTTTTTCTATTTTTATCTTTATCAGTTAGCTGTAAGTGACAAACCACCCCAGAACTCGGTGGCTTAAAACAGAAGCCTGCCAGTCATCTGGGTGGTTTTGCTGCTGTGGGCTGAACTCAGGTGCTCAGCTGGTTCACTCCTGCATCTGCGATCAACTGGTGGGTCTGTGGTCTGGTATAGGATGGCCTTGGCTGGACAGGACTGGGTCTCCCCCAGTGGTCTCTCTTCCTCCACCGGACTAGCCCAGACTCATTTTCATGACAGTGGCAGAAATTCAAGAGAGGAGAGAGCTGGGCATGATGGCCCACACCTGTAATTCCAGCATTTTAGGAGGATTACTTAAGGCCAGGAGTTCTAGACCAACTGGGCAACAAAGTGAAACCTCGAGACCTCATCTTTACAAAAATAAAAAATCGGCCGGGTGCAGTGGCTCACACCTGTAACCCTAGCACTCTGGGAGACCAAGGCGGGCGGATTGTTTGAGCTCAGGAGTTCGAGACCAGCCTGAGCAAGAGCGAGACCCCGTCTCTACCAAAAATAGAAGAAATTAATCAGGCGTGGTGCACGCCTGTAGTCCCAGCTACTCAGGAGGCTGAGGCAGAAGGATCGCTTGAGCCCAGGAGTTTGAGGTGGCTGTGAGCTAGGCTGGCACCACGGCACTCTAGCCCAGACAACAGAGTGAGATTCTGTCTCAAAAATAAAAAATAAATAAATTAGGTTGAGCGAGGTGGCTCACACCTGTAATTCTAGCACTCTGGGAGGCCAAGGCAGGAGGATCGCTTGAGCCCAGGAGTTCAAGACAAGCCTGAACAAGAAAGAGTGAGACCCCGTCTCTACTTAAAATAAAAAAAAATTAACCAGATGTGGTCGCACGCACCTAGTCCCAGTTATTGGAGTGGCTGAGACAGGAGGATTGCTTTGAGCCTGGGAGTTTGAGGTTGCTGTGAGCTAGGCTGATGCCACTGCACTCTAGCCCAGGCAACAGAGTGAGACTCTGTCTCAAAAAGAAACAGAAAAAAATTGAAAAAAAAAAAAAATTATCCAGGTGTGGTGGTGCACCTGCATTCCCAGCTACTTGGGAGGCTGAAGCAGGAGGATCTCTTCAGCCCAGGAGCTTGAGGTTGCTGTGAGCTATGGTGATGCCACTGCACGCTGGCCTTGGTGACAGTCCCAGACCCTATCTCAAAAAAAAAAAAAAACAAAAACAAAAAACAGGAGAGACTCCAGTGCTTTTTCTAATCCCAGCTCTGTTTGTGTAGATGCTTCCATCCCATTGGCCCAAGCAAGTCACATGGCCATGCCCAGAATCTGTGTGTGGGGAGAGGGGACACCCAGAGGCCTGGACACAGGCCGTGGATTGCGGCCATTAATGAAACCAGCTGTTGCATTAGCTTTAGACCATTGTTTTGTTGATTTGTAGGAGTCCTTTTTTATATTGAGTTAATTAGCTCTACACATAATTTCACACAGTGACAGTAACATTTTTGGTTTGCATTATAAGTGGAGAAACAGACAACAGTATAGCAGAAATAATCCTCTTTATATCCTTTTTTTAAAACTCTTAAATAGACGTGGATGTACACCAAGGCTGACTAAAATGACGGGAATTTAATGGCGCAGATTCCCTGGATATGGTGTGGTATTTCTATTTTGATTATGTGTGTTAACTTTAAAGCAACTCTGAGTTCTACAGCTTTCATCTGTGCCAGCCAACTGCATTTTTCCCAATTTTACCGAAAATCCACAATCAACTATGATGGAAATGAGTATAAAAGACCTAGGAACAAAGTCCAACTTGTGGATCATCCTGCCCCTTGGGTACACAGCTCTGGGTCTACCGTGTCCTTCCCTCTCTTCCAGCTGAAAGAGACTTAGATAATTCAATTTTGCAATTTAATATTAGATTAAGGCTGGGCTCAGTGGCTCACACCTGTAATCCCAGCACTTTGGGAGGCCGAGGCAGGAGGATCACTTGAGGCCAGGAATTGAAGGTTACAATGAGCTATGCTTGACAAATACTGCATGACCTCACTCACATGCAGAATCTTAAAGAAGTCAAACCACACTCCAGCCTAAGTGACAAAGCAAGGCCCTGTCTTTTAAAAAATAAAAATAAAATTAGATTGAAACAAAAATCAAAGAGTTCTGCAGGTAAAGAAGAACATTCTCTGAAAAGAAAAAGAAAAATTGAGCACCTTCCCCGTTTGAGTGGCTACCATATTTTCTCAAAATCCCCCACTTCCTTGACCTTATATACAGGCAAACACGCCGCTCAGACTCGGGTGGAAGGATCCATACAAATATTTCACACATAATTATTCCTTCTCTGAGCTTCCATAGCACTGTGTTCATTCCTCCTTCGTGGCCCACGATGTTTAGGCTATAAATTCTGCTGCTGTGACTAAGACCCAAAACAACAGTGGCATAAACCAGAGGACATTTTCTCTCCGGCATGAGAGTCGGGGCACACCCAGCACAGGCTGGTTCAGCAGCCCCTGGGTGCCGGGCTGGGCTCCTGCTGGTGGATCTGCGTCTGGAGTGCGTTGCCCTCTCCTGGGCGTTCCAAGACCTCCCGGCCCGTGGAGGGAGACGGGGGCAAAGGGGAGGGCCTGCTCCCTACCTTTTTAGGTGTGTATGCTCTGTTAGAGACAGGGTCTCACTCTGTTGCCTGGCAGCCTCAGTGACTCTCACGTGGCTGCTCCCCAGGGCCTCTGCATGGGGGCTGGTGTGAGCTGAGAGAGCATGGGTGCCAGGCAAGGCCTAGCTTTGAAAGTCACTCAGCGTCACGTACCCACATCCTTTTATCAAGGCAGCTGAAACCGTCTCCCCCAAGTTCGAGGGGAGGGAGAGAGAGACGGGGCGTCGTGGCAACGTTGTGGGAGAACATGGGAACCGGAAATAGCATGAGAAAACCTTTCGAGCACGGACTGCCGCGTTTCTTCTGCCTAAATGACTGAGGTGGCCTCGTCCCTGGCCTTGCTGCTTCCGGTTTTGCACTCCCCGCACACGATTCTCACAGAGCAGCCTGGAGAAGCGCTTAACACGTGAGATGTGTCCCTCTGGCTCGGACTCCTTCACTTGGGATGGAATCCGGCCCCACCAGCCCCACCAGCCCCAGGCCAGGCAGCCCAGCCGGCTGCGCCTCCCTCCCTCTGGCGGCTCCCAGGGCGCAGCCTCCTTTCAGTTCCTCAAACAAAACGCCCAATTTCCTCCCACCTCAGTGCCTTCCTGGAAATTTCTTTTCTCAGTTTGTCATGTGGTTGACTCTTGTTCATCCTTTGAGTCCTAGCCTGAATGTCACTCCCTCAATCCCAACCTAAAAGTCCTTCCTGAAATCCTGTCACTATGACAGCGTCTATGATCCTGGAGGATGGCCGGGAACAGAAAGACAAATACTGCATGATCTCACTCACATGCGGAATCTTAAAGAAGTCAAACCCACAGCAGCAGGGAGTAGAGGGAGGTTGCCAGAGGCTTGGGGCAGGAGGCATGGGTAGATGCTGGTCAAAGGACGTGAACTTTCGGATACGCAAGATGAGTAGGTCCCAGAGGTCCCCCACACAGCACAGAGCCTGTAGTTAACATGGTATTGTGTGCTTTAAAATTTGCTGAGATGGGGCCAGGCGCAGGGGCTCATGCCTGTAATCCACTTTGGAAGACCAAAGCTGGAGTATGGCTTGAGTCCAGGAGTTCAGCTTGGGCAATATAGCAAGACCCTATCTCTACAAAATAAAACAAAATAATTAGCCAGGTGTGGTGGCACATGCTTATAGTACTAGCCAAGGAGGGTCGCTTGAGCCAGGAGTTCAAGGCCACAGTGAGCTACGATCGTGCCACTGCACTGCAGCCTGGGAGACAGAGAGAGAGAGACCCTGTCTCTATTTTTAAAAAATTTTTTTTTTGGTGAGATGGCAGAGCTCATGTTAAGAGTTTGTCTTATCCATTCAGGCTGCTATAACAAAATACCATGAACTGGGCAGCTTGTGAACAGCAGGAATTTGTGTCTTCCAGTTCTGGAAGCTGAGAATTCACAATCAGGATGCCAGCAGAGCTCGTGTCTGGTGAGGGCTTATCTCCCTGTTCAAAGATGGCACCTTCTCCCTGTGTCCTCATGTGGTTTGAGGGAGCTCTGGGGCTCTTGCTGTCATCCAGGCTGGAGCGCAGTGGCACAGCCATAGCTCACTGTAACCTTGAACCTCTGGCCTCAAGTGACCCTCCCAGCTCAGCCTCCCAAAGTGCTGGCATTACAGGGGTGCACCACCATGCCCAACCCATATTTTTATTTGCTACATCTGGCAATCATAAATGAGATGCTAATGCACGTGGCAACTTTGGCTCTTTTTTGAAGGGCAAAAACGAACTTAGCCTAACATGACAAAAAGGAATTGAACTGAGTTTGGAGCCCCACCTCTCAATAGTTGCTAAAACAACCTTAAAATCTCAGGTGCTTAACAAAATAAAGATTTTTTTTCTCATTTATAAAATGACTGATGAGATGTTCTTGGTTGGTGTGTCTTCTGGACGGTGAACTCAAGGACCCATGCCTCTTTCTACTGTGTGGTGCCACCAGCCCAGAGTCCTTTGTTTCTGCCACGCAAACTGGGGAAAGAGACAGCATGAGACGTCGTACGGCCCTTCCGTGGACAGGCCTGCAAACGGCACCAGCCACTCTGGCACATTCCATTAGCAAAGCTAGAGATGTGTGGCTCCAACCCAACGCAGGGAGGGCCTGGTGGCACACGCCCGTAGTCCCAGCTACTCGGGAGGCTGAGGCAGGAGGATCACTTGAGCCCAGGAGTTGGAGGCTGCAGTGAGCTATGGTGGCACCACTGCATTCTAGCCTGGGCGACAGCAAGAGTCTTTCTCCAAAGATAAATATATAAATAAATAAGTCAATTTGTATAAACTTCAAAGCTCCCTAAAAAATAAAAAAGGGTCCCATGTTTGTCAGACTCTTCTCTCCCAGGCAGCTTTCCCTGTCCTTGGTCTGAGGTGAGTGCCACCGCGCGTCAGCCCCACCGTGGGAATGCAAGGGCAGGCGGGCAGGGATTTGGCGCCATTGGCTTGGGATGGCTTTTGGATGATGATTTTACCTCAGTTCCTCGGGGGCCAGGCAGGGAAGGGACTGTTTTTCCTGCAAAACCTCAGAGCCACTTCTCCCCCACCAGCTAGCTCAAGGCCAGGTCCTGCAAACGCGTCACTGCTCTTCCGACACTAATTATTAAAATAGAAGCAGGGACCTGGGCTGTCATAAGAGCAAAACCGAGGTGTTAAGTTCCTTATAGGTAATGAGTGCTTTATGTTTTTGTGAGAAAATGTGTCTTATGTTAAGAAATTAAATGGTTGACATATTTAGAAAATCAAGAAAGGATACTAAATATTCTTTTAGTGTTTATTAAAATGCTTGTAAGACATTAAAAATATACATCAGGTTGCTGAAAACTGAAATTCAAGTAATCAAGTTTCATATGAATAAAGAGGAGCTGTGGAAACTTTTTTTAAAAAACGGCTTGGTTGAGATGTAATCCACACACCATACAATCCACCCTTTCAGAGTGCACAGGTCAGTGGCCTTTAGCATGCTCAGATACTTGCAAATGTTTACTGCAGTCAGTTTTAGAACATCTTCATCACCTCGAAAAGAACACCCGTGCCCCTAGTTATCACATCCTCTGCCACGCCCTTCCCCACTCCCCGGCCACTGACTTATTTCTTGTTTCAGTAGATTTGCCTATTCTGGGCATTTCATATAAATGGAATCATGTCACACGTGGTCTTTTGAGTCCAGCTTCCTTTATCTAGTACAGAGTCTCAAGGTCCACCCGTGTTACAGCGTGTCAGTGCTTCACTGTACAGACACACCACATTCTGTTGGTCCATTCCCCCGTCAGCAGGTGTCTGGGTGGTTTTCATCTTTAGGTTATTACGATCAATGCTGCTGTAAACGTCCTTCTACAAGTTTTCGTGTGGACGTATGTTTTCATTTCGCTTGGAATGAAACACATACACGTATATACGTACACAGACGTAGGAGTGGAATTTGCGGGTCCTCTGGCAACTCTGTAGAAGTAGCTCCAATATATCAGTGTAACCATCTGAGGACCTCAGGGACATCTCGCTCTTAATTCAGTTCTCCGATGTACCTGTTCACAGGACAGTGAAGGAAATGCCTTCATGCATTTCTGCCCTTGGAGTCATCCTTATGTCGATTTGAGGGGTAAATACCAGATTAAGCCATTTGCTAAACAAAGCTGCTAACTGGCAGCTTCTGGTAAATGCAAACTAGCAGTCACATTCAGTGATTTCAGGGTTACAGGAAGATCCACCCCATGAAAATACATCCAAATCCCTTTTCTCTCTTATTTTTACTCTGTTGAGGCATTATATCATTTGGGAGGGATAATACCTCTAAAAGCTGTTTTATTTGTAGGGAGGAGTTTATTGAACATTGGACTTAGGGTTTAAAATACCGTAACTCGTAAGCCTGAGTCCCGTCCCACCACTAACCAGCTGTTTGCCTTGGCCCAGTCCCCATCTTTCTGAGTCAACTTCCTTATCTGCACAGTGGATTTAGCAATACCTGCTCTCAGTGGTGATTGCGAGGATGAAATGAACCAGCATATGTTAAATACCTAGCTAGTGGCTGGCCAAAGAGAACACCTCAAAGCAGCATTCTGAGTTTGTGTCACGGGACCTTGACAGGACTGAATGCCGGGGCACGGAGCACTGTGTCAGGGAAGGAGCTGCAAGGAGCCTGGTGCTTATCAGAGGCATCAGGTTGGGGGCCTTCCACCGAGCAAGGAAATGCCAGAAATGAGGAGGGAAATAAAGGGGCGTGGGGGCTGACATCACAGGCCTGGACAGTGTCCCCTCAGGGGCAGCCGTGGGCTGAAGCCTGTCTGTGCTGAAGTCCTGCTGAGCCACCAGCAGGGAGCTGCCCAGGGCCACGTGGCCTGAGCTCAGGGAGCCCTGCCTCCGTAAGGCTTTGTCTAACTCTTCGCCAGTCACCACGGGGTTTTCAGGAGAGCCTTGGACAAGGCGCGTAGGCACGAACACCCAGTCCATCTACACGTGGCCCAAAGCCTCCGGTTTCCCCACTTTCTGCGATGGGCAGACACTTGCCCCCAGGCCTCCAGCATTACCGGAGGTGCTCTGAGAAGCAGAAGTGCCCCTTCCTGCCTTGCAGTGCCGGCAAAGCACGGCGCGCTTCCCAACTGCTGTGTCCACAAGACAATGCCCCTCTGTTCCTCTCCAGTAAGCTCGCTGCCTCCGGGGATGCTGCCCAGGCCAGCATCGTCAGGCGGGGAACATGCAGTCCTCTGACAATCGCCCTTTATCCTGGCCTCTAAATCAAAGCAGCGGACACGCCGACAGTGACTGCAGCAAACACAGCCAGCGCTTTGAGGTCTGACCCGGAGACGGAGACCCACCTCCACAGAGAGAAGCACGCTCCGCCCGTGGGCCGCGCGATCAAAGGCAACAGGAACTTCGGGTCCCCGCGCACGGCTGCACTTGCCTCAGTAGCTCAGACGAAGTGTATGCCCAGGGAAAATCTGAGTCACCCAGGAAGGCATTCCCGACCCCCGCAAGGAGCGGATCACCCCTCTGTTCTGCCTTTTCATGTGCTTTGTACGGCTTATGCACACCATGTGTCTTTTTGTGTTTTCTGGAGGTGAAATTCGCACGACATAAAAACGAACCATTTAAAGTGAACGATTCGGTGGCATTTAGCATGTCCACGGCGTCCTGCAGCCACCACCTTTATCTAGCTCCAGAACAGTCTCATCACCTGAATATGGCCATACCTGTGAGCATCCTCCTCTCTCCCGTCCCCCAAGCCCTGGCAACCCCGGTCTGCTTCCTGTCCCTGTGCATGTACGCATTCAGGACATTCCGTATCAATGGAACCACCTAATATGCGACCTTCTGTGGCTGGCTTCTTTCATTCGTTTTAATGTTTTCAAGGTTCACCCATGTTGCGGCAGGTAGCAGAACTTTATGCCCTTCTATGGCTGGTAATATTTTATTTTACGGATAGACCACAATTTGTTTATCTGTTCATCTGCTGATGAATAGCTGGGTTATTTCCATTTTGGTGCCGTCAACTGTGTTGCTGTGACCGTCGGTACACAGTGTCTGTCGGGTCCCTGCTTTCAGTTTTTTGGGTACGCTCCTCCGTGTGGGACTGTTGCATCACACGGTCATTCTGTTTAACTTCCTGAGGAACCACCACACTGTTTTCCACAGCAGCTGCACCATTTTACGTTCCCACCACAAATGTGCGTCATCAGTCTCCGGTTAGGTTTGCGTCATTCCTAGATCGGGAATCTCCTGCGGTCGTCCTCGCTGGCTACCTGAAGGTGGTCCCGGCTTTCGCAGCAAATCCGCGAAGGGCGGTTCACCTCCGCGTGCTTGCTGAGTGCCCGGGGTGGGCCCGCACGGGGCGGCATGAGGGCGGCCAGGATGCCAGCCACCTCAGATGTCTATAAATGTCCTCCTCTGTAAGTGACCTCAGAGCTCAGAGCCCAGTCCTTCCCTCTGCTGTCTTGGTTGTCACGGGGGCTGTCCCTAGGATAAAGGCAGGTCCCCTCTGGCTCCCAGATAGCTAGGAAAGTGCAGGGACACTGGAAATCTTTTCTTAGAGTTTAATCTCTTTGATTTAAGGCATTGATCCCTATCAAAATGTCAACGCCCAAGGAAAGGCTTCCCCTCTCTGGACTGCCACATTCTAAAATGCAAGGAGGCTCCAGGTGGACGCGGATTACTGGCTGGGGGGCAGCTCTCTCAGACATTGCTTTTCCCTTTCATCTGATGCCATCGGCACAGACATGTGGGGACGAAGCACTCAGGGAAATCGCCTTGCTCCTCGCCCCAGGCTTGCTGTCTCATCGTCCCTTGACCTCCCCTGCTCTTGCCTCCCCGCAGCCTCAGTTCCGGCTTCCTTGGCCTCTGCGCACCTGCCCTCCCAGCACCTTTGGCCCTGACTCCGGACTTGCCTGGTGTGATCAGGCGCCATCCTGGTCCCGCCAGTTCTCAGGCCACAGGCCCAGGTGGTGCCATCATTGCTACCGGGGGTGGGGGGTGGGGAAGGAAGGGTGAGCCGGGATCCTAAAGTCCCTGCTTGGTCCGCACACTTGTCACCAGACCCTGGTGGGATGTGGGGTGCCACGAGAGAGCTGGGCACCGAGAGCTATTCGGTCAGGTTGTTGGTGTTCATTTAATTTGCTTCTGCATTCTGTCATGTTACCTTTGTCATATTGGCCTCCAGGCTACATGCACGGACAGGCCAGCCCTGTGTCGAACTGCTGAAACGGGTCAAACACCACATCCGGGGGGGCTTTGCGAAGCCCTTCCTGAACAGTTCCTTTCAACTTCAACAACAGTGAGCTGGTATTTGTTCATCAACCAGCATCTGTTACACCCAGCCTGGGCCCGAAAGCAGGATGCTGACCTCCAGGAGCAGCAAACCATCTGGAGAAACAGGACGTACACGCGGCCACGCCTTGAGGCGGGTCGCTGGCGTTCCCAAAGCCACAGTCCACCACAGGGAGGCCAGGCTCCTCGGCTCATCTGAGAGGCACTGGGCTGGTCCTGGGCTGGGCTTCCTGGGTGCCAGTGGAGGTGGCGATAGGGAGGGGTGCTGTCCAGAGGCCCGTGGCGACTGGTGGGGCATTGGTTTGCCTGCCTGGAGTGCTCTCCTGCCTCCTTAGGTGTGGCGGTGATCTCTCCCTGCTCTGAATAGGGGGCTGAGATGGAGCTGGGTCTGACCCCAGGAGCCTTATCCGGTGGGGCAGAGGCAGGGCGAAGTCTGGTTTCTCCGGTGGTGGGGCCTTGAGGGCGCTGTGCTGCTCCGCTGGTGCTTACAGGAGCCAAGAGGTCCCCTGCCCCAGGATGGGGTGGTGGTAGGGCTCAGCAGGCAGTGGTTATCAGGGAGTGTCTTGCGCCCCACGCCTGAAAGGCAGGGTGAGGACACAGGGGCTGGGGGGAGGGAGAAGGCCAAGGAGGCCCATGGCTGGCCCGGCCAGCCCCACGGGAGCTGGGGACAGCCAGAGGAGTCCTGCAGAGCAGGAGGGACACAGCCCCGGTCTTTGTACTTCTGGGACCCTCAGTTACTGCTGTGGCGTGGGAAAGACACAGCCCTGGGCCAGCGCCCCTCTGCAGCTGGGCCTGCCGGCCGCTCCCCAGCCTCTGGGCGGTCAGTCACTTCTGCCTGGCGCATCCGAGCACCCAGCACGGTCCCCTCTCCCTGAGTATTTTGAACTGTGCTTTGTTCACACGGAGTCCTGGCCGCTTGAAGGGTAAATCGCTCCTCTGGTTGGAAGTGGTCACGGTGCTCTAAGCTGGCACTCGCTGAAGCAAGCGGGAAAGAAGCGGCCTGAAAGGAGAGGAGAAACAAACCCCGCCGGGGAAGGGCCGACGCTGGCACGACGGCCGCACTGAAGCTCCCGCAGCCCTCGCCTGGACACGGGTCTCTGGGTGCAAAGAGCTTCTGACCTTCAGACGAAGGGAGGGTGGGAAGGACTGGTGATGAGTGGCACAAGGTGACCCTTCCATTAAATGTGTTCCTCATCTACCGAAGGGGTCAGGAAACTGGGAAAAATGATTTTTCTCCGTAATGTCTTCCCCTTCATATGATGTGGGACGTGTCTGTCTTCTTCCAGCCATTCGGGAAGCAGTACCTGGAGGACGCCTTCCCCACGCGCCCGCCCGCCCACCCACCCGGTGCTTCTGCAGCCCAGCCCCGGCCTGCTCCCCTGGGCGGGCGTTTGCCTGTTGTGGTTGCTGTTCTGTTTGCTGTTCCTGTCTGCGTCAGATCTCCCTCTGCCTTTCTCTTAGGACTCCTGTCATCGGATTGAGGCCCACCCGAACTCCAGGATGAGCTCATCTTGAGATGCTCAACTTAATTACACCTGGAAAGACCCTTCTGCAAAGAAGGTCACCTTCACCGATTCCAAGGGTCAGAACACAGGGCTTTGGGGGGGTCACCACTCAATCCACTACACGCTCCTGGGGAGGAAGCCCACCCTTGTCCTGACATAGACACAATGCTTTGCCAGAAAGGTGCAGGTTTCTGTTTTATTTGGGTGTCTACACTGAGTGTCTCCAAATTGTTTTCCACCTTTTATCTTAATAATGTGTTGGGGCTGGGCACAGTGGCCCATGCCTGTAATCCCAGCACTTTGGGAGGCCAGGGGGGAGGATCACTTGAGGCCAGGAGTTCAAGACCAGCCTGGGCAACATAGTGAGACCCTGTCTCTACAAAAAAAAAAAAAATTAAAAAAATAAGCCAGGCATGGTGGTGCGTGCCTGAAGTTCCAGCTATTCGGGAGGTTGAGGCAGGAGGATCACTTGAGTTTGAGGTTACAGTGGGCTACGATTGTGCCACAGCACTCCAGCCTAGGTGACAGAGTGAGACTTCATCTCTAAAATAATAATCACAATAATTTTGAATATATACTATAACCAGAAAAGCATCAACAGTGTGCCTAATCATAGAGTGCTATGCAACTGTTAAAAAGAATGAGTCAGAACTACACATGGAAAAATGAAACTGTCTATAAATCATATTAAATGAAAAAGGAAAGGAGCAGCATAAGGTTAAGTATCTCGGCCACTGTGTCATCATGCGTGTATGCATTTTGCTTGGACACGTGTAGAATATTTCTGGGGGAGAGGGACTGGAGGTCCGGGTAGAAAGAACACATCCCGCTTCTCACTGTAGAGTTTTAAGTATTGTCGGACTTAAAAAAAAAAAAAAACTATGTGTGTTATTTTTAAAACAAAAATTTGGTAATAAAAATATATCATCTTGGCAACAATGTCATTTTCTAGCATTTGGAAACCCTGGCGGCTAAGTGAAAGGCGTTCTCTCCCGCCCAGCAGGCTGCGCCGCAGAGCCCATCAGGTGGTTTCACGCATCCCGTAAAGGGAGGGGGACGTTCTCACGCAACAGAGCTTGCCCAGGTGCTTCCCATGGAAGAACAAATGCCGGCCGACCTCACCGCGCAGGAAGCTGGCCAACACGCTGGTCTCCAGAGAGTTTTCCCCGGGGTCGGGGAGAGGCACTTGGATGCTGAGTGAGCGGGAGGCCTAACGCAAGCCCCTCAAACCACATCCCAGGACACTTACCCCGCACCCTGAGGATTTTTTGGCAGTGGGGTGAGCAAAACCCTGGAAAAACAGAGCCCCGAGAAACCCACCCTTTGC
The DNA here is from genome assembly GCA_963574885.1 of Lepilemur ruficaudatus. Taxonomy (NCBI): domain Eukaryota; kingdom Metazoa; phylum Chordata; class Mammalia; order Primates; family Lepilemuridae; genus Lepilemur; species Lepilemur ruficaudatus. The sequence continues at coordinate 21,738 of CAUYRT010034464.1, read as the reverse complement.
GAGAACTGGGAGCACGGAGCTGTCTCAGGTGGAAGGTAGGGAAGCTCATGGCACGTGCCAGATGGGTGGAAATTCCTAACGATGTCACATTTGCAAACAGCATGCCTTTGCGGGCCAGCAGGCTGGAAAGTGTCAAAGGTGGTATGGATGGTGGGGCCAATGGGAGGAAAGGCCCAAGAAAAGAGGCAGAAAGAAGGCAAGGTAAACAGGGTGGAGAACAAGAGAGGGTGTGGGAGAGGGGCAGAGTGAGGATCTGCCTTAATGATCCAAGACAATCTGGGTGGCCCACTGACCTATCTGCTAATCACCTGGCCATCTGCTCCTGCCAGCACTGTGACTCAAATGCTCGTGTGAAAAATATAGTGTTGGCCGGGCACGGTGGCTCACGCCTGCAATCCTGGCACTCTGGGAGGCTGAGACGGGCGGATCGCTCAAGGTCAGGAGTTCGAAACCAGCCTGAGCAAGAGCGAGACCCCGTCTCTACTAAAAATAGAAAGAAATTAATTGGCCAACTAAAAATATATAGACAAATTAGCCGGGCATGGTGGCACATGCCTGTAGTCCCAGCTACTTGGGAGGCTGAGGCAGGAGGATCACTTGAGCCCAGGAGTTTGAGGTTGCCGTGAGCTAGGCTGACGCCACGGCATTCGCTCTAGCCCGGGCAAGAGAGGGAGACTCTGTCTCAAAAAAAAAAAAAAAGAAAGAAAGAAAGAAAGAAAAATAAAGTGTTGCTTAACTATTATAAAAGAAACGCTATCCAAGAAAGCCTGAGGCGTCGAGGGCCAGAAGTGAATGCATACACTTGTGTGTGTCCTGCTTTCTTGCTGTGCCAACCAGTAAGATAACAAGGCAAGCACACAAGCCAGCCGGCCACACCTGTCAGCAGAGTCTCCCCCAAAACAAAGAGAAAGCACATTGGAGGCTTCTCAGCGTGAAGAGCGTCTCTGAAGTCACAGGGCTGAACGCTGGAGAACTTCTCTGGGCCTAATTCACAACCATCAAAACATAAAGCACAACATGCAAGGTTGATGGGATCCCGCCAGCAGAGAAACTTCATCTGACTGAGAGATGACAGTTAATGGCACAAGCTATTTGAACTCTCTCAGCCAGCGGTTTCAGTGCATAAAATGAGGAGGTTAAACGGGATCTGGAAGGTCCTTTCCGCTCTCATTCTACAGCCCCGTGGTTCTGACTCGTCTGAAGATTTCGCAGTGCAGAGGTGACCTGCTCGGCAGCCACGTCAGGGACTGCCCGTCTCATGACGACACGGAAGCACCAGGATAACCCAGGTGAGTGTGGGAGAGGCCAGAACGGATTGGCCACAGCTTGAGCCACGGGTGTATGCAACAGATTTCCAAGCGCTTCCAAGTCTGGGTCTGGAAGTTGTTGTCATTTCCAAGAAAGAGGGGAGGGCCCTTGTTTTTGGCGCTCACTTGAGCAGCCGGGTGAGCACAGACAGCAGAGTAGCCAGGGAGGCCCGTCAGCTGCCGGGGGCCCAGGACAGGCTCGGGGTGCTTCCGCCGCTGCGTTTTGCTCTCCTCCCGGTCGGTTTTGCCGTGTCTGCAGCTCTGAGATCCAGGCCTTGCTGGCTCGGCCTCCCCACGCCCACAGCCACCTTCTGGGGGCTGCCGCTTGCCCACACCATCAGCCAGCTCCACCTACACCCCAGCTCTGGCCCGCAGGGGCAGCCGCTCCCGGTGACCCCCCATCTTTTCTGGGGTCCGGCACTCCAGTGACTTTTCTTCTTAGTACCCCGCCTCCCTGGTCAGTTACGGCTGACCCTCTGCTTTCTATCTTTCAAGATCCCATCAACTTCTTTCCACTGCTGAATCTCCTTTTCCATTCTCTTTGAACTTGTGGGTTAGTTTTTTAGAAATCCCTTCAATGCCATTTTAGCAGACTTTTGGGACAGAGTCAAGATAAAGGCATGTGTTCAATCTGCAAAATGCCATCTCAAGTTCAGTCTCTTATGTTACCCTTGTTTCCTCACCCATGCACCCACCCTCTTATTTAATCAATGCCTTCACAGTTCAATTTTACTCATGCATTGAAACACAAGTATGTTTTGAACAGCGTGTATAACAGGTATGTGTTATGAAATTTGACAACGGTATCGTCAATAAATCTCATTCTGCCTGTTATCTGGACAGCTGTTTTCCAGCTTTCTCTGCGTTGCTACTTTGTAGTCCTTCTGATCGCTGCAGTACAATTTAATAAACGTTTTAGCAAGTCTTATGTAACAAAATTTCTTTTAGACATCTACCCAGGAATAGAATGCTGGGACATAGGACTGACACGTTTATTACATATTACCAGACATTTTCTCCAAAACAGCTATGGCAATGCAAGCTTCTCAGAGCCCTTACCATGTTCGTTGGTGTTGTGACTATCCCAGGGGAGGATATAGCAATAATATGCAAACTTGTATGCCCTTGGAACTCTTTCCTTCAAAGCATCTTGAAGTTTCAATGTCTCATAGAGATACCGATGTAGATTAGGCAGGAATGGGAGAGCAACGTACCATTTGGGAGATGAGGAAAGGCTGGTTTCTGTAACCCAGTTTATTTTTAACCTAACAGTCATTCTGTATAACCGTCACCGCAGAGTGAATCCTTATCTGCTGGCTAATGCAATAACTTACCCTTCTGTTATCTGGGAAAAGACAAAACATCCTTTCTAATACTTTGTTATTTATTTCTAGTAGGAATCAAGACTAACCATGGGATTTTTTTCCAGGGCCCTGGGCAAGTGAGATTCAGTGGTCAAAATTGTGACAATTCCAGTAAAACAGGGCATCTGTTCACCAACTGTTGATAAGAAAACCAGGACCAACATTCAGTTCTGATAAGCAGATAAGAACACAGTGGTGTAAAACTGTGTTGATTTAAAAACTCTTAAATAAAAAATAGTAATTAGATATTGGCCAGGCATGGTGGCTTACACCTGTAATCCCAGTAATTTGGGAGGCTGAGGCAGGAGGGTTGCTTGAGGCCAGGAGTCTGAGACCAGCCTGGGCAACATAGCCAGATCCTGTCTCTGCAAAAAAAAAAAAAATTAAAAAGAAAAATTAGCCAGGCGTGGTGGTGTGCACCTATAGTCCCAGCAACTCAGGAGGCTGAAGTGGGAGGATGACTTGAGCCCAGGAATTGAAGGCTGTAGTGAGCTGCACTCCAGCCTGGGTAACAGAGCAAGACCCCACCTCTAAAAAATAAAAGAAAAAAGGTCATTAAATATTGAAGGTAAAATTACTCTGAAATTTTAAAAGTGCTAATCCAAAGCACAAAGTATGTGGTGGATACACTATTCTAAGCACTAAATCCATCTGGGACTGAAATGGAACCTCTGCAAACACAGGGCCCAATCTCCCCAGCCCGGGAAGGCCCAGCTTGGTGCTTGGCATGGAAGAGGCACAATAAATAAATGCTGAAGAAATAAATTTAAAAATCAGATATTTTTACTTTAAAGCCCTTATAGTGGAAGATTTGGGGTTAAAATTTTTTAAAAGATATATAGATATCCCAAATACATCTCTGAGAAGATTTCCCCTAAACCACCCCGGAGTCAGGGCGCCTAGAGTCAGGCTAGGGGACCTTGCATCCAGGATTGAGGAGACGTACCTGACACCTACAGCTGTAACTGACACCTGGGCTAGAGCAGCTGCTCCTCCCTCTCTTCCGGGAACCGGAGTCCCTCCCCAGGTGTGGGTGCCTGCAGCCGTATTTCCGTGCCCTGGCTGTGGTTAGTTGGATCAAGCTGGACACGGAGGCCACGCTAGGCCAATCAGGTTCCCTCGTCTGGAAGTTTGAAATTAAATGATGGAAACTGGGACAGTCCAATCCAGTGGTTCTCAACCAAGGTGAATTTTGCCCACCGGGGATGTTGGTGATGTCTGGAGACTTCCGATTGTCTAACTCAGGGGTGGGTGGGGCCGGTGCTTCGGGCCACAGTGGCTGGAGGCAGGGGTGCTGCTCAGTGTCCCACCACACACAGGACAGCCCCACGACAGAGAGCGACCTGGGTCAAGTGTGTGAGGTGGAGAGACTCGCTCTGCGTCTGAGCATTGGCGCGGAGATAATGTAAACTCAGTTCATCGAGGCTCCCGCCGCCGCCCACCCTCCACGTGCAAGGGAAGCAGACGACATTGCGCAGAGAGCAGCCGAGCTTAGACACAGGTTTCTAATTCCTGGTTCCAGTTCCTTCCAGAGAGCTGGCTACATTTTTGCCCCTTTATCACTTTAAATAATCACTTTAAAATCACTTTAAATAATACAAGAAATATTCAAGTGCACAATCTTAAAATGACCTAAGAAACATTAAAGTCTGGGCAGCTTAGAGACCATTCCAGTCTTTAGGATGGTGCAAAGAAATGAAATGAAACGGTCAGCTGTCATTGCTTTTCCACGACGGCTGCGCTCCGTCCGGCGACCTCTCCACACTTCGGTGCTGGAGTGAGACGCAGCTTCGTGAAGAGCGAAGGCACGCGGGACGCGCCTGCGCTGTGGTTACCCGGCTCGCGGGGATCAGGACACCTGCGACCTGCTCTGCCACCACGCACGAGCCCTGCCCAGTGCCGTCAGCTCCTGGTCATACACAAAGTGCCCCGCCGAGCTACTGCTAATCACACACTTGCAAGCGATTTCTGTTGGCATTTCATGTCCTGTTTCCACATCTGTCACCAATCTGAGTGCCGATTTCACTTTACTGTGTGCAAAAATTCAGTAAAAGTTGTGACCTCTGGCAAGGCGCTGGACATGGTCTTTGATACTCAGCTTCTTCCTGCAAGTTGCCTTTTTCTGTCAGTCTTTTTTTTTTTTTTTTTTTTTTGAGACAGAGTCTCACTCTGTTGCCCGGGCTAGAGTGCCGTGGCGTCAGCCTAGCTCACAGCAACCTCAAACTCCTGGGCTCAGGTGATCCGATCCTCCTGCCTCAGCCTCCTGAGTAGCTGGGACTACAAGCATGCGCCATCATGCCCGGCTAATTTTTTCTATATGTTTTTAGTTGGCCAATTAATTTCTTTCTATTTTTAGTAGAGACGGGGTCTTGCTCTTGCTCAGGCTGGTTTCGAACTCCTGACCTTGAGTGATCCGCCCACCTCTGACTCCCAGAGTGCTAGGATTACAGGCATGAGACACCACGCCTGGCCTTTTTTTCTTTTTGAGACAAAATCTTGCTTTGCCACCCTGGGTAGAGTGCAGTGGCATCATCATAACTCACTGCAACCTCAGACTCCTCGGTTCAAGCGATCCTCCTGCCTCAGCCTCCTGAGCAGCTGGGACTATAGGTGTGCACCACACCCGGCTAATTTTTCTATTTTTGGTAGAGACGGGGTCTCGCTTTTGCTCAGGCTGATCTCGAACTCATGAGCGCGAGCGATCCTCCCGCCTTGGCCTGCCAGAGTGCTGGGATTACAGGCGTGAGCCACCGCGCCTGGACTTCTTTAAGTCTTAGGAATATTGTGAACTCATTCCTTTGGCCACTCCTATGGTTTCTTAATCATTTAGGTAGTCACTGACCCTTTTGGGACGATGGATCCTCTCTCTGGAAAAAGGCTCACGTGCATTCTATTCTGCACACAGTCCTGAGGGGTCATAAACCACTGAGAGACCATCATACTTATCCCTAGGTTAGAAGCCCCCGTATTAAATACTTATTGAGTGCCTACTCTGTCCTAGATGGTGAGGAAACATAGGTGGATAATGTAGAGTTTGCTCCTTGAGCGGAACACAACCTAGTAAGACTGCAGAGCAGTAAACACCCAGTTACAGCCCGGGCGACGAGAGCTGAGAGAAGGCTAACAGAGAGCAGTACTGTGGGGACCCAGCGTAGGGGAATTTCGTCCAGACTGGGGAATTAAGGAGAGATCGCTGGCAGATGTGACATCTGCATGGCAACTTTAAGCAAGGCCAAGTAGGAGGACGGCAGGGGCGCCAGACAGTGGAAGGAATGTTCAGAAAGGACACAGCATGGGCAGCGTACCCACGGAAACGTCGGGTGCAGCGTGCCAGTCATCTGTCTGGTGGCTTTCAGCTCCACTCCTGAAGTGGAGCCATTTCCTCTGCACTGTAGGGACTGACGCCTGCAAATCACGTTTCCCAGGTCCGGTTGCCAACTGGCTTCTGGCCAGGCACTGCCAGGGGGAAGCACTAGGGAAGACTGGAGGAAGGAGAAGCCATGTCTCCCGCTTCGGTGGCACCGCCGCTAGTGGCAGCAGAAGCCGCCAGTGAGGGGGGCCCGCTGGGTTCCGACGAAAATGTGGCGGTGGTCCCTTCGGCAGCTGCAGAGACAGAGGGGCCCTGCAGTGGCAGCAGCGGTGGTGGCCGACACTTCAAGCTCCATCGGCCGCAGCAGCACACTGGATAACACCACTGCCGAGCGTTGGGTAACACCAGCTTCCCTCTAGCTCCAGCCTAGAGTTTCTGGCAGTTCCAGATCTCTGGGCAGGTAACCTTATCTTTTCACCCCTCCCGCTCTTTCAGCCATGTTGAAATCAACTCCCTATATTATGTTGCCTCCGTTTAAAATACCTAGAGTGGTTTCTGTCTTTCAGACTGGATTGCTTATCTTTCAGACAGCAACCCAATCAGAAAATATGACGGGGAGCCAGGTGCGGTGGCACACGTGCCTGTAATCCTGGCTACGCAGGAGGCTGCGGTGGGAGGGTCTCTTGAGGCCAGGAATTCAAGTCCAGCCCGGACAACATGGCAATAGCAAGACCCCATCTCTTAAAAAAAAAGAAAGAAAGGAAGAAATTGTAATGAAGAGTGGAGGGGGGTTGTGATGAGAGATTTGGTGGAATAGGCAATAATTCAGAGCCGGATCATTCAAGCTCCTGTTAGGAACTGACCGGGTGTTTGAACTTTATCCTAAGAGCAACGGAAACCCCATGAAAAGATCTTAAAGACAAGACCATCTTGATCACTTTTTTTGTTTTGTTTTTGTTTTTGAGACAAGTTTCCACCCTGTTACGCTTGCTGGAATGCAGTGGCTGGAAGACTACAGTCTCAAACTCCTGGGCTCAAGCGATCCTCCTGCCTCAGCCTCCCAAGTAGCTGGGACTACAGGCACGTGCTACTACGTGCAGCTAATTTTCAAATTTATTTTGGTAGAAATGAGGACTTGCTATGTTGCCCAGGCTGGTCTTGAGCTCCTGGGCTCAAGTGACCTCCCACCTCTGTTTTATAGTCCAAGATCACTTGGGTTATAATATGGAGAACAGTTTTGGGCCACGTGAACTGAAGGCCAGGTGTCCAATCAGGAAGGTGTGTCGCGGTGACCTAGCAGAGAAGTTGGCGGTCTATACTCGGGTGGTGGTGGGGAGAGGAGGGACTTTTGAGGTGGAACAGCCAGAATTTAATGGGGTATTGTGGCAGATTCAAGATGGCCACAAATTCGCTGATACTGTTCCCATGGAGAGACACAGTCTACAGCTCCCCTGTCCGAGCGTGGGTGTGCTCTGTAACCGTGCTGACAAACAGAGTGAGGCGGAAGTGACACTGTGCCAGTTTCTGGGCCCAGGCCTTAAGAGAGCGGCATTTCTTGTTTCTTGGAACATGTACTCTGGGAACATGACCACCGTGAGAAGGACGAGCCAAGCGGAAAGAAAGGCCACACGTACAGAGCTGCTCTGGTTGGCAGCCCCAGCTGAGCTCCCAGCCGATGCCCAGCCTCAACTGTCGGCCACTACGTTTTGGGGTGGTTTGTTATACAGCAGTAGAAAACCAGAACAGACGTGGAAGGAGAGAAAGATGGCAGAATCAAGGATGATGCCTGCAATAGTCTGGGCAGAGATGGAGACTAGGAGCAGATGAACAGTCTGGGGTGGGGGATGGATGTGGGTAAATGACCTGTAGTAACCTAGGAAATACACACTTTTGGAACTATATTAGAATTTTTTTCTAGATATCCCCTTATGTTTTCTCTGCAGCATTAGCTATCCAGATTTTAAACTCATGTATATTTTGTGGATCTCTGTCTCTCAAAGACCCTTTAAGTTATTAGTTTTAGTATCTTTTCCTAGAAGAAAAGCTGCGCTTCTCAAAAGTATCGAGAGGAGCTGGTAGCGGATTTCATCACATTTAGTCCTTGTTGATCCAGGGCTCGACTTCCAGGTCTCCTATTCAAGCATTTACTCATCCCTTACCAGGTGCTAGGCACTGTTCTGGGTGTTGGGGCATAGTTATAGACAAGACAGATAATATCCCTGCCTTCGTGGAGTTTACATTTCAATTTGGCAGGCAAAGACTGGGGAAGAAAACAGTTAGCAATTTGATAAGAACAGGGAAAGAAATAAATGGGGTGCTGATAGAGAATGATGATTGAGGGGAACCTGCTACAGAAGAAGTGGTCAGGGAAGATTTTTTTTTTTTTTTTGAGAAAGAGTCTCACTCTGTTGCCCGGGCTAGAGTGTGTGCCGTGGCGTCAGCCTGGCTCACAGCAACCTCAAACTCCTGAGCTCAAGAGATCCTTCTGCCTCAGCCTCCCAAGTAGCTGGGACCACAGGCATGTGCCACCATGCCCGGCTAATTTTTTCTATATGTTTTTAGTTGGCCAATTAATTTCTTTCTATTTATAGTAGAGATGGGGTCTTGCTCTTGCTCAGGCCGGTTTCCAACTCCTGACCTTGAGCGATCCGCCCGCCTCGGCCTCCCAGAGTGCTAGGATTACAGGCGTGAGCCACCGCGCCCGGCCTAAGATTTTTAAGCTGAAAGCTAAGGAAGTGGAAAGAGCTGGCTGTGTGTGTGTGTTGGGAGTGGGGGGAGAAGTTTGGTAGCTGTGGGACCAAGAATTGTGCAAAGGCCCTTTGGTGGTTAAAAGTTTGACCAGATTCTAGGAACCGAAAGACAAGTGTGTTTGGAGTTTAATGACCAGGGAGACGAGCATCAGTGTAAGATAAAGCGGGAGAGATACGCAGAGGCCAGATTAAGCAATATCTTGTAGGTCGCATGAAGGGACCTACATTTTATTCTAAATGCAAAAGATATGCGGAAGTATGAACATGATCTGATTCACATTTTTAGGAGATAGTGGCCAGAGCAGATAGGAGGGGAGCGAGAAGAGAGGTGGGGAAACCTGCTGAGAAGCTTGCAGTGGTCCAGGGGTGAGACAGGAGGCCTGCACTGGGGTTCACTCTGTTTCTTTTCCTTAGACTCAATCTCTGCCTTTGTAAAGTACAGACGTAAGCTTACCTGGGGCCTTCTGATTTCAAGATTGTTCTTTTTTAAGCACCAAAGGAGGCAAGAAAAGCATCTTTCTCTGCTGCACCCCTTTTAATAAAAGGATTTGTTCTATAAAATTTGGATTCAGTCAAAAGGGCACACTTAAGGACCCAGAAGGCCACTTATGGATGGACCTTAAGGCTGCAGGTTCCCCACCCCTGGAAGTACCCAAGTAAATAAGACTCCCACGGACTCCAGTTTTAAGATTTGAAATATTTTCAAGATTGGTGGTGTTTTCTACTCGTCTTCACGGAGCAACCTGACCAACCTACTTCCCTAAACCTACGGTTTCACTCTAACAGGAACTGCTGCTATCTGTGGCACGCAATTCACGTGGCTCACAAGCCTCACCATAGACAGTGTTTGTTGTCTACAAGTACCTTGGCAACTGGAATGGGTGGGGGTGGAAGATGCAAGAACAGGTACAGAATTTTGGATGGACTTAAGTCTGTTGAAGATTATTCCAGGTTTTTTTCTTTTTTTATTGTTGTTGTTTTTCTTTTCTGTCTTTCTGCAAGGGCATAGGACCTGTCCTACCAACAAAACTAAACGTCAGTGTAAGGGATCCTTATCTTTAAATTCAATTCCCTTATCTCAGTGCCTTTGTTTTTCTTAGTAGCTCTGCTTATGGATGATATAGCCTTCACCTAAAACATGGTGACATAATTCAGCTGATACCCTTAAAAGCCTCTTCAACATTCACAGGCTGATGGCAATATGTGAAAAAAGCTCTTTATTGTTACTGCTGGTATTTAAAAAAATGGGTATTTCATGTTGGTTCAGAAATACAGGATGACTCCTGATTACTTGAACACAGCCTAACAGCAGGATCTCAAGACAGCACCTGCTCAGCCAACAGAAAATTCTGTTACACCCACTGTTACATAATCAGCTCAATAGTCTGGTAAATTTCGTATTAATTCATTTGGCCACGAATGTATATAAACCCTATTAAGGTTAGATGTAAATTTAAACTTTCTTCTGTCCCCGCCCCACCATTGTCCAATGTAACGTATTTTCTTAAACTCTTTATGGGGCGAAGAAACATTGTAAAAAATTGTTACATTCTCTCTCCAATCCGAACGATCTAAGTAAAGGGGAAGAAATTCTGTCGACCACAATCAGCTCGGAGCAGCTGTTACCCAGCTACCCTGGAGAGTCAGTCTTGAAGGAAATACCAAATCGGTCCGTCACATGCTGGAAACACCGGCTTTCCAAGTGCCAACGCCTCTGGGACAGTCACTCTTTCCGAAGACCTCCACGGGTCTGCCTCTTGGGGTGGGAACACAGCTTCTGCCTGCGCCCGTGTCCTCCCCAAAGCCGGACATTCCGGAGAGAAGCCCAGAAGAAGGTTTTCGGGGGGACAGGCAAGCAGGGAGCAGCGTCTACTGTGCTCACGGCCTAAACTTTTTCACGTGTGTTAAGCGTTACTTTTTTAAAGGGGGGCTGCCTTTTTCCCTCTCCCCAAATTTCCCAAGGCGCCCACGCCACAAGCAGGGATGGCCCAGGGCGGGAAATAACAATGAGACGCGGGCGACCCCCGCGCCGTCCCTGGCCCCGCACCCTGCGCCCACGTGGCCGCCGCACGCTGCGGACGGCGCGCACCCGCCGCTCAAAGTCCAAGGGCGGCGGGCAGCCTCGGGGACCTTGGACCGAGGGAGCTTCCGCCCCAGAGGCGCCAGCCAGGAGCGCCGCGGCCCCGCCGCAGCCGCAGCCGCAGCCCCAGCCCGCGCGCCGCCGCCGCCCGGACCACGGTGGCAAAGGACACGGGGGCGGGGGAGAGGGAGGGAACCGGAAGGCAAGATGGCGACGCCCCCGCCCTCCTCTCGCGAGAGGCGGGAGCGGAGGGGGGGAGGAAAAGGCGGGGCGAGCGACGGGGACGTGGCCAATGAGAGGGCCGGGAGCGCTCCCCCGGCGGCGCCCCTGCAGGCCCCGCCCCGGCTGCGGAGGCTCGCTCGCCGCGCGTCCGCCCCGCCCCGCTCTTCTCTTCGCATCTGAGGTGGCGGCCGGCCTCGCGTCCGCGTCAGCTCCATCTTGTGCGCTCGCCGCCTCGCTCCCTGTCCTCGCGCGCCGAGCGCGGCTGGAGCGCCTCCCCGCCTCCCGAGCGTGGCCGCAGAGCCGCTGCGCCTCCGCCGCCCCCGGGCCCTGGGTCCTCGCGCGGCCGCGCCATGAACGAGGAGTACGACGTGATCGTGCTGGGCACCGGCCTGACGGTGAGCGGCGGGCGCGGGGCCGGGGCGCGCGGAGGGCGGCCTCTCGCCGTCGGCCGGGGCCCTCGGGGCGGGGGGTTGCGGGGCAGGACCAGGAAGTGCGAGCCCGCGACGGGCGCCCGGGGGCCGGCGGGGAGGGGCCTCGCCTCCCGCGGAAACGCGCAGGCGCGGGAAGCCTGCGGGGGCCGGTGACCTCCGGACCGGAGGCGGAGCAGCCCCGGGCGGAGGGCGGAGGCCGCCCGCCGTGATTCCTGCTCGGCCCCGGGCTGCCCGGGCCGGGCGCGGGGTTTCCGGACAAGCCGCAGCGTAACCGCTGCTTTGCAACCGCCGGCGTTTGATTAACTTAAATCTTGGGGAAAAAATGACCTTCCCCTCCCCCCCATCCTCCTGCCTTTTCCAAATGAGCGAGACTGATTCTTGTCGGCCTCGCTCCCTTGCCGCTTAGGGAGCGTCACAGAATTGGAAATGGTTTCCCAAAACTTGTCGGTCAGATGCTTCCGCCCCTGACCTTTGGCGTCTCTTTTTGTTCGGTGTGGTCCCTGCCTCCGCCGTCTCTTCTGGACGCTTCCCCGAAGGAGTGGACGGGTGATGGGTCGCTGGAGGCCAGGGTCTCTGTCCTTCGAAGCTCTCTCAGAGGAGTTAGAAGATAGCAATGTGAAGATTGCGTTGTAATATGCCAATGCAGGGTTTTCCTGATAACCGTGGTGTGCTTATTTTCCTGGGTGCCTCTCTGCTTAGAGACCTTTAGATGATCTGCGAATAACGCACGCAGGTTTCGCATCTTGCACTTTTTCAGTTCTTCCTTTCTTAAGAAAACGAAGACGTTCATCTTGCAGAAGAATTCGGTTTGGAGAGAGAACCATTTTAACTATCAGTTTTTTGGGGGAAACTTGAATATCTGACCTTGGGCTACTTCATCGTAACAAGACGAGCACGGGTGTAAATCTTACGTATCCCATATACTCTGACCTCAAATTCCTGAGTCATTTGATGTAAACCACCACTTCAAATTTGTGGAAATTTATTATAATCTCTCAGGATCCTATTATTATTATTATTTTTTTTTTAGGTGACATCCCCAGATAACTCTTTTAGATTTCTCTAGACAAGAGAAAGCCTTTGAACTTTCATTGGACTTTAAAAAAAATTTTTTTTTTCAAATTTGGCTAAATTTTAAGGAGAAGTTTGTTAAGAATTAGAATGGTGATTTCCTGGCCTTTCGTTTTTCTCTTTATAGTGATGTACACTCGTTTCTGAATACTTCATTATGTTTGACCAGTCCAGAAATCGACTGTGACTGTCTAAGAAATAGTACTGAATAGATGTGATTACTTATGTAGAAAGCCATTTAGCCATTTTGAATGTGAGGGAGTTGGTTGAGTTTTTTTTTTTTAATGTTGAGTTGGAAGACTGTTGGATGCCTAAATGAATACACCCTATCCACTGCAGGTTTTGTGGTTTTTTTTTTTTTTTTTTAAGTGCCTAATTGAGCTTCCAAGCTGAGCTTAGTAGTTTGTGGTGGATTTTGCCCATTGGAGTGGGTACTGTTGTTGCTGGCAGCACGTTGGAAGAGTCAGTTAGTTCCACTGCTTTTCTATGGTTATTGCTGGCCTTTCAGATTTGCTCATGATTAAGGTCAGTTGAGCATGGACAAGTGAGTGCAAATCCACCCTCTTGCAGGTTTTCACATGCCCAGTCCCGAAGCATCACTTTGTATCAAAGGTGGCACAGTGTTATTGTATAATGTAACAAGATAACACATTTTGTTTAAATTTTCATTTGGATTGTGAACTTTTTGATGAGTGGTAGGTAGATGCAGGTTCAACTAGGAATCAGGGCAGTTTCGGCTGTCACGTTGTAGCTATGAAAACTTCAATCCTTATGAGCTTTCCTGAGATTGTTTTGTGACATGTTCTTTGAGAATTATATCAATTAAGGGCAATCACATTGTTACTATCATTGAGAGGAGTAGTGATGACAGGGTGATTTTGATAATGAGAAATCTTATATCCTCATTTTTAGCGATACCAGGACTTAGATGGTTGAAAATTAAATAAAGAGAAAACCAAAGTTAACCTTCAAATTAGAATTAACTTTGAGGATCTGGAGCTAATTCATTTTGATAATTTTTAGTTTATAAATATTTAGCACCTGGGATTTAAGAACTTAAAGGCAAGTACTTTTAGTGCTAGGAACTTGTTCCTTTTAAAGAAGGTGTAATGAAGTGTTGGGAGTTTTCTGTGTTGCTGTGTATCAGTTAAAACAGTCTCATACTAATCTTCAAACAGTGATAATACTAATAAAGAAACAAAATGATTTGGCGTAAACTGGGGTAAAATCTTTATTCTTTGTCTAGGAGAAATGGAGTATTCCATATAATTGAATTTTCTAAAGAATTGAGGGTTATCCCTTTAAAGAACCACGGATTTTGGATCACAAGTTCTTTAACAAACTAAGGAACATAATTTACTTCCAAACAAAGATTTCGCGTCAGGAAGATTAAGTATTGTGTTGTGCTATAACATAATGAAGCCATTAAGACCTGGTGAGCTTTGTGTTGCCTTCCTTTAAATACTGTCAGACTGCCCTGCTTTTGAGTTCTTCAGTTTACTTTCTGTTTTTTTTTTTTTGGTTGTTGTTGTTGTTTCTGTCTCTCGCTGTTAGGTTGGTAACTTTTACTTTTCTATGCTTTCGGCATGTGTAGGCAGCCTCTCACCACATAATTTTTTTCTTTTTTTTTTTTTTGTGAGACAGAGTGTCGCTCTGTTGCCCCAGCTAGAGTGCTGTGGTGTCAGCCTAGCTCACAGCAGCCTCAAACTCCTGGGCTCAAGTGATCCTCCTGCCTTGGCCTGCCAGAGTGCTAGGATTACAGGCATGAGCCACTGCACCAGGCCAGCACATAATTCACTATGGGCTTGGCAATAAATTCATGAATCTTGTCAGAAACAATAGATTAAAAGAGTAAGTGCAGCTATTTGAGCTTTCCAGAGGTTACTTTTCTGTTTTTTTTGTTTTTGTTTTTGTTCCATACAGTAAGGAATTATGAATAGAAACGTATACTTCGGTGATACTTAACCAGATTATTCTCAGCATTATATATTTAAAAATTGTTTTGTATCCCAGACATACTTTTCCCCATTTCTCTTAACATTTTGTATACACTCTATACCCAGATATGATTGATAAATTTATTAGTGAATTAATGACTTCCATGTTTTAAAGTGACGTCTAAAGTATTATGTTTATGTTACTGCACATTTTATTTCTTTAGCAGTGTAGAAGCGATCTTTTGTAGGTGGGTTCAGAAGAATCAGTGAACCTGCAGATTTTTGATTAGCTTTAGCTTTTGTCTTATTTGCTCCAGGTGATGCCTTTGAAGCTAGTTACTTTCGGCTCCTTGGACTCAGCTGCATCTTTACGTTATTGGGCCCTTATTTTAGGCGTCAGCCTTCAGTGCTTGCTTTAGGCCCTTGTGGATCATGCTTGTTTGCTGTGGGTGTGGAAAGTTACATACGTAGAAGCTGTGCGGCTCTCAAAGTTGCTTGCTGAGATTTTGCTTCCAACAGTTGAACCCTGAAGTCTACTTTTCTTGGCTGCGAATGTGACTGGTCTTCCTCTGTATGTCATAACCTATTTTTAAGAGAATAAATGTTATTCTACCTTCATATACTATGTTGAACTATATATTATATATGTTAGTGCTGCTTTAGTTTTTTTGAACAAATGATTTGTGTTAGATATTATTAAGGTTGATTTTTGTAGTTGTAAAGTACTTTCGGTTCTGCTTATTGAGACATGATTAACACGTTAACTGCCATGTGAGTTGTATTTAACGCAAGCTAGTTTTGAGCCCGAGGCCTGGTGAAACAAAACTAGGGCAAAACCCTTCAATTGGTTCATGAAAATCTTGTTGATGTTCTTATTGTTACAATTAATATTGACAATTCTAAAAATGTGTATTAAACGAATAGAAGTCAGTAAATTTCATTTTTCTATTTATGTTTACCTTTAAATTATACTTAAGCCTGTCAAGAAAAGTACTTTACCCTTATGAACTATTTTTCAGGTTTTTCCATTACTTTTTACATTACTGCTTTTCAAGTTTTTATATTATTTTTTATTGAAAAACACAGCAAACAATAAAAAACAAAATTTTCATTAAATTAGAAAGGATCGTTTTATTTTCACAGTTTTTACTCTATTTTCATATTAAAACACTGTGGCCCCAAGGGGAAAAAAAATTTTTTTTTCCTAATGTGGCAGTCAGTGTGTTAAAGTGAAAAGGCAAGCCACAGAATCGAAGAAATTTGCTGTACCTATAACTAACAAAAGATTTACATATATCCAGAATATATAAGGAACTTTTATAAAGGGGTAAGAAAAAAGACAGCCCACTTTAAAAATGGGCAAAAAATTTGAATATTTACCAGGATACCCTAATCATCAATAAACTATTAAAAAAGTGCTCAATCTTCTTAATTACCAGAAGGTACAAATTAAATCACCTCTTAACTCGAATGGCTAAAATTAAAAAGACAACAATATAAGTGTTGGTTAAGGATTTGAAACAATGGGGACTTTGCAGACACTGCAGACAAAAGTGTAAATTGGTACCACCAGTTTGGAAAGCTGTTTGGCCGTATCTGTTGAAGTTGAACATGCTCATACTTTTCTTGATACACATTTAATGGAAATGCTTTTTTTTTTTTTGGAGACAAGAGTCTTGCTCAGATGCCCTGGCTAGAGTGCAGTGGCTCATCTTAGCTCACTGCAACCTCGAAGTCCTGGGCTGAAGCGATCCTCCCACCTTGGCCTCCCAGAGTGCTAGGATTCAGGCCGCAGCCACTGCGCCTGGCCAGGAAATATATTCTTAAAAGACACATGTGAGAATGTTCACAGAGCGTTATTTGTGATAGTCAGAAACTGGAAACTATCCAAATGTCCACTGATTGTAGAAGGGAGAAGTGAATTATGGTATATCCGTGTGGTATGTTCATTCAGTGGAATCCTCTACAGCTGAGGACCCCAAACCCTGGGCTGTGGCCCTGTGCAGTCCGTGGCCTGTAGAAATGGGTCATGCATCGGCATCCGAGCTCCATGCTTTCCTCCCCGTGTCTGTGGAAAAGTTGTCTTCCATGAAACCGGTCCCTGTTGCCAAAAAGGTTGGGGACCGCTGCTGTACAGGTTTGTTTCCCGAAGTGGTCCATAGATCACCTGCATCTGCAACACCTGAGCAATACAGAAGCTTAGGCCCCAGCCCAGGTAGCACACAGAATCAGAGTCTGCGGTTTAACCTGATCCCCAGGTGATTGATTCTTCTGTATAATAAAATGGAAGCACACCGCTTGAGTAGCAGTTCTGAAATTGGTCCTGGACAGGCAGCAGCTGCAGCATCACCTGGAAACTTGTTAGAAATGCAAATTCTCAGGCCCCACTGAGACCTGCTGACTCAGCAATTCTGGAGGTGGGGTCCGGCACTCAAGCCCTTCAGGTGGTGTGGAAACAACCTAAAGTTGGAGAAATCTGGTTAGAATTTACATTCTTTTTTATTTGAACCCAACTATTCAACCTGGTAATAATTCACATTTCTAATAAGTTCACAGGTGATGCCAAATCAGGAACCAGACTTTGAGATCGCCAGCTTGCAGGGTTAGGCCTGCTTTCTGTAAAGGTCCAGTTAGATAGTAAATATTTTAGGTTAAGGCAGGCCTGCTGAGGTGCTGTGAAGACAGCCGTAGACAGTATGCACAGGAACGGGAGAGTGTGTTTACCAGTAAAACTTTGTTTATAAAAATAGTCTGCAGGCTGGATTTGGTGGGGACCCCTGCTCTATCTACGGCAATGGGAGTAAATAAATTAGACCACACACAAAGCATGAATGAGTCTTTGAAACATACTGTTAAATAAAAGATGTCAGGTACAAAAAGTAAATAGCACCGGATTCCATTTCTACAGAGTTGAGAAGCAGGCAGAACAGATGTTTGCTGTTAGAAGTCAGGAGTGCCGGGGTGGTGGTGACTGGACGAGGGTGTGAGGGCCTCTATGGTGCCCGGGAAACTTTGTTTCTTGAGCCAAATAAAAAATGATGCACACTTCTATAGTACAATTCAAACCTCATGGTAAGTAATTTTAAAATATTTAAAAAGTAATGAATAGATACGCTATGGAGGAAAAGTTGAAATTTACATGAATTTTAAAAATGTTTCAAATTCAAATAGTCATCTAGAGAATGTGATTGTTCTTCTCTGATATCTGGGGTCCTTTGGATAAATTTGAGAAGCCCTAAGGATCTATAAAGGTACATGGAATTTCCTTTGTCCTTTTATAATAAACAAAGCACTGATCTCCAAAACACTGGTATAACAGTTTGCAGTGGACATCTCTTTGTTTCTTCTTGTTAATTGTATTCTTTTTGCTTGATTTTTTCCCCCGACACCTTAATTTGGTTTGTCTTAGAATATCCATGCTTCTTTACCTTTTTTCTGAGACTGGCCATTTATAACTCTGATTGGCAATTTATTGGTGGTTATCCTGGATGCTTTGTTTAGGGCTCTAGTTCTCAAACTTTTTGGTCTCAGGATGTGTTTATAGTCTGAAAGATTGAGGACCCTCAAGAGCTCTTGTTTATAAGGGTTATAGATATCAATATTTATCACATTACAAATCAACAGAATTAAAATTTCAATCCACTTAAAAATAATAATCCCATTATATGTCAACATAAATAACAATTTTATTAAATATAACTATATTAATATTTTCTAAAATTGGACAAGCGTATCACTGTTTTACATTTTCTGTAAGTCCTTTAATGTCTGGCTTAGTAAAGCTGGTTTTTATATCTGTTGCTGTGTTTTGTCTGTTGTGATATATTGTCTTGGCTGAAGTGTACGAAGAAAGTCAGGCCTCATACAGATTGTGGTTGGAAAAGAGAGAGGAGTGTTTTAATAACCTTTCAGACTGTTGTTGTATTCTTTGATTTACACAAAAGCACAAAGTGTTAGTTTTTTAAAAGATTAATAGCAATATGAAATCTGAAATTACGTCAATGAATGTTTTGTACTGTGATACATTAAAATCCATTATACTTTGAATTCCTCTTCACATTCATTCATTTTCATTGGGAAAAATACTGTTTTACTCTGAGTAAAGTAGGTCTTCTGAATGTTGACACATTTCATTTTACAGTATAGGAAATCATATTTGTTAATACTGTCACTGATAACATCTGAAAAATTCTTTAAGTTTTAAAAGGGACCTGATGTGCTCATGGTAGTAGATGTGAGTTTTCCAAAATTCTAATTTTTGTTCAAAATTTTGACTTTTATTGGCAACAAATAATGTCAGTTATTTTCTTTGTGTTCATTTTTTTTTTTTTTTTTTTGAGACAGAGTCTCACTCTGTTGCCCGGACTAGAGTGAGTGCCGTGGTATCAGCCTAGCTCACAGCAACCTCAAACTCCTGGGCTCAAGCGATCCTTCTGCCTCAGCCTCCCAAGTGGCTGGGACTACAGGCATGCACCACCATGCCCGGCTACTTTTTTCTGTGTATTTTTAGTTGGCCAATTAATTTCTTTCTATTTTTAGTAGAGACGGGGTCTCGCTCTTGCTCAGGCTGGTTTTGAACTCCTGACCTTGAGCAATCCGCCCGCCTCGGCCTCCTAGAGTGCTAGGATTACAGGCGTGAGCCACCGCGCCTGGCCTCTTTGTGTTCATTTTTGAGAAAATGTCTGTCAAGTACCTAAGTCCGAATAACCATAGTTTGTTGGTCATTTGTTCTTTCAAATAAAAATGATGATCCATGAAAAAGTGTTGAGTTCAGTCTAGAAATCAGTGGCACACAAAAGGTTTGTCTGTGTACTCCCCATTTTGTTATACAGAATATTAAAAATGTGTATTGAAGGGAATATGTTTAGAAAGTTAATTTTTTCATTTTTTTTTTTTTGTTTGTTTTTTGAGATAGGGTCTTGTTGTGTTACTGGGGCTAGAGTGCAGTGGTGTCACCATAGCTCACTGCAACCTCAGACTCCTGAGTAGCTGAGACTAAGTGCATGCCACCATGCCTGGCTAATTTTTGTATTTTTGTACAGACAGTCTTGCTGTGGTGCTTAGACTGGTCTCAAACTCCTGACCTCAAGTGATCCTCTCTCCTTGGTCCCCCAAAGTGCTGGGATTGTAGGCATGAGCTCATCCTAAAATTAATTTTTAATGCTTTATTAAGGACATTTTCTAGTGAGTGCCTGGTGGTGAAGAATGTAACGACTGCTAGTATAGTTTAGAGTCCCGTCTTAATTTGTGTTATCTACCGTTGATTTTGCGTCATCAGTGCAAATGTCAGCACAGTAAGAAAAGTGGCTTATGTCCACAGACTGCATTTGAACCCTCTTTGCTTTAGGGCTTTCTCCACAGATTGTGTCATGTGTTGCAGGAATGTAAGCGTTCATCACCAAGAGAATGTGCGATGGTGAGCTGTAGAAGAAAAAAATCAGCTTTAAGCGTGTGGTAGCACCTTCTTTCTTTTGAAGATATTTCTGCTTTCTTGTAGGAATGCATCCTGTCAGGTATAATGTCAGTGAATGGCAAGAAGGTTCTTCACATGGATCGGAACCCGTATTACGGAGGAGAGAGCGCGTCTATAACGCCACTGGAAGACGTGAGTCTTAGTAAAATGCGATACGCCTTGCGTGCTCTTGAGTATTTTACTTGTGAATCTGCACCTTACTTTTTAGAGGTGGTTTTAATTTTGCTATATTAAGTAGAGTATCTAGAGCACCATCGCTTTTCAGGAGGTTCTATGGATAGCTGGGGGCTTGTAGAAATTTAAATTATGACTTTTGCTGTCCAGAGCATCGTCTGTTATCTCGGTTAATAGAGGATAGACCAGAAAAGCGATCGCCGAAGATGGCAGAAGGTATGTGGCAGGAAGCCAGTGATTTACACATGGTCTTGTTTAGTCTCTCAAAGACGTATTTTTATCCCTATTTTTCAGATTTCAGAATAGTCTTTGTGGGGTTAAAATTGCAGAGATGGGTTGTGGACCTAGGTTATGTGACTCCAGAGCTTAGTTCTTTTGCTGTACTGCCCTGTTTCCTACTTTTTTTTTGGGGGGGGGTCTCACTTTGTTCCCTGGTGCTAGAGTGCAGTGGCGTCATCATCCATCACTGTAGCTTCAAACTCCTGGGCTGAAGCAGTCCTCCTGTGGTAGCTGGAGCTATAGGCATGCACCACCAAGGCTGTCTACTTGTTCTGTTTTTTGTAGAGATGGGGTTTCACTCCTGCTCAGACTGGTTTTGAACTCCTGGCCTCAAGCAATCCTCCTGCCTCAGTTTCCCAGAGTGCTGGGGTTACAGGCATGAGCCACGGAGCCTGGCCCTGTTTCCTGCTTTTTAAAAACGTGGGCACATGAACATTTCCGTGGTGTGGAAAATTTTTTTTGTTTTCCTAAATTTATTTATTGAACATCCACATGTATGGATATGAGCTGTACTGTGTTTTGTGGAAGATGGATATCATCAGTGACTTTCATATAATCAGTAACTTATTAGATTTAATGCTTAAACAGGTTTTTATCTGTATTGAGGAATACAGAAAAGTTGAAAGAATGATACCATTCCATCAAAACCTTCCATCTGAATTCAGTTAACGTTTTGCTTTGTATGCTTCATGTCTCCCTTTTTTGGTTGATTCTGTTTTTTAACCATTGAAAGTAATACAGACATAATAACTTGACCTGTGATTCCAGCTACTCGGGAGGCTGAGGCAGGAGGATTGCTTGAGCCCAGGAGTTGGAGGTTGCTGTGAGCTAGGCTGATGCCACGGCACTTTGGCCCAGGCAACAGAGCGAGACTCTGTCTCAAAAAAAGAGCAAGTTTCTTCCTTTCCTTTTGTTTTTTTTGGTGTATATATTCAGAAACTCATGGATTTTTAGTAACTAAGTTTCTACCTACTTTGCATATTCTGTTCTACTTTAGCAACAGGATTCATGAGATTGAGTGAATATGCTTTAAACTATAAGCTTTCTTTCATCTGAGCTTCTTCTCAGTTCATGCAAATTATAAATTAAGTGTTCTTACCACAAAACAAACACAAAAGAACACAAAGAAGCCCTGGCGTGGTGGCTCACGCCTGTAATCCTAGCACTTTGGGAGGCCGAGGCGGGCGGATCACTCAAGGTCAGGAGTTCCAAACCAGCCTGAGCAAGAGCGAGGCCCTGTCTCTACTAAAAATAGTAAGAAATTAATTGGCCAACTAAAAATATATAGAAAAAATTAGCCGGACGTGGTGGCACATGCCTGTAGTCCCAGCTACTCGGGA
>CAUYRT010034461.1:0-61183 GCA_963574885.1 Lepilemur ruficaudatus | reverse complement strand
GCTGGGACTACAGGCATGCGCCACCATGCCCAGCTAATTTTTTCTATATATTTTTAGTTGGCCAATTAATTTCTTTCTATTTATAGTAGAGACGGGGTCTCGCTCTTGCTCAGGCTGGTTTCAAACTCCTGACCCTGAGTGATCCACCCGCCTCGGCCTCCCAGAATGCTAGGATTACAGGCGGGAGCCACTGCGCCTGGCCAGACCCAGTAAATTTTTGTCCATTACAAATTATCTAGTCTCAGCTATTCTGATATAGCACCACAAATGGACTAAGACACTAGGTATATCTAGACATATGTGTCTCTATATAGGTATCTAGATAAATACATCTCTCTCTATATATAATTCTACAATATATACATATATAATCCTACAGATATAGATGCATATCAATAGATGTATCTCCCACATGTCTGATACCATATAAGATCATTTTTTTCTTTGAAGCATTGTTTAAAACAGCAAACTATTGGAAACAACCTAAGTGCCTATCAGTAGGTGACTGATTAAATAAATCACAGATTTTATACAAGAAATATTATGCAGCCAAATATATATAAATAAAGATTGAGGATTTTCTTTGTGGACTGACATGGAGTAATCTTCAGGATGTACTGTGAGGTGAAACACTCAATGTGCATGCAGAGCAGTGAGCATAATACGCTGTCTTTTGTGTAAAAATAGAAATAAGAAGGGTTTGAATATATAAATACACATTTGCTTCTATTGGCATAAACTATCTCTGGATGGAGCCATAAGAAATAGGTAATACTGGATCCTTTTTGGGAGAGAAACTGGGTGAATAGATTAGGAAGGAAATTCTTTCCAGTATAACCTTGAGAACTTTTTGAATTCTGAACCTTGAAATCTTATTTAAAAAATGAAAATACAATATTTTAAATTAAAACAACATAATGTTTTTAAATCAAATATTTAATTATTAATTTAAATACTATTAAAGTTAACATAAGTGACATTTAAAATTTTTAATTTAAATATTAATAAAATAAGAAAATATTTTTAATTAAAACAGCATAATTTTTGTTTAATTTAAAACAAAAATAAAGTGTGACTCATGAGATGCTTGCATTTATTTAGGTTTAAAGGTTCAGATTTTGTAAACAGGAAGGAACTAACTGTTTAGGGATAAAGAATCCATGGTTTTATCTGGGGGCATTTTGATTTGCCAGGTCTGGCATGGGGTGAAATATTGTAAATTTCCCAAGTGATTCAGATTACAGATGGTCCAATGTGAGCATTCAGAGCCTTGGCAACCTCCGACCCCATATGGGGCATTCACTATTTTGAAAATTGAATTGTGTGACGTGTTAAATTCTCAGGATATGCTAGATGCTTAATTTATATTGGTTTCTTTCATCTCCTTTTAATCTGAAATAGTAACATTAACTTACGTTTGCACAGGGCTTTCCATTTTGCAAATCCCCTTCCATTTATTTAGTCCTACTGAGTGCTAGGAATTTTCTAGACTATTGGAATAAACAGATGAGTGAAATGGAGTCCCTGCCCTCTAGGAACTTACAGTCTGGAAGTCTAGCAGGGATGGGGAAGACAGAGAATCTTTTTCCTACCATATGACATGGAGCCATGATTCTTAAATTATCATCCAAGAACCACTGTAGGGTCCCTGAGACCCTTGCAGGGGGTGTGGTGATTGGCTTTGCGTGTCAATGTAATAAGTCCATTCTTCTTCTGTTGAAAGGGAACCCCAGGGGGGTTGGCATTTGATGGCAATAATTGCCCCAGGCATGTCTATGAGGGTGTTTCTGGAGGATATTGGGGTGTGGGTTCATGGACTGAGTGGGGAAAACCCACTGAAAGTGTGGGCTACACCGTCCAATTGCATGGGGTCCCAGATGGAGCAAAGAGGCAGAGGAAGGGTAAATTCTTGCTCTCTCTTCTGCATCTGGGGCGCCCTTCTTTTCCTGGCTTTGGATGTCAGAACTGCAGGTTCTCCAGCCTTTGGGACTCTGTGACTCACACCAGCCACCCCAGTCTCTTGGGCCTTTGGCCCTTAATTGAGAGTGACGCCATAGGCTTCCCTAGTTCTGAGGCCTTTGGGCTTGGACTGAGACATGCTATGGGCTTCCCTGGTTCTCTAGCTTGCAGATTCCATAATCGAGGGAGCCAATTCCCCTATTAAATCCCTTCTCGTGTATCATCTGTATCTATAGCTATATCTACATCCTCTTGGCTCTGTCTCTCTGGAGAACCCTAACTAGAACAGAGGATCTGCATGATCTTCCCTTTTCCAGATCTCTATCTGTGTGAGACTGGACTTTCATTTTCTTCAACCAGAATAGCACATCGCAACAGACTGAATGCAGAAGAAATGAGAATCCAGCTATTTTTTTATTAAGCCATACATTGGAGAGATTTGCAAAAATGTAAACCAATACCTCTCTTCTCACTATTTTGGCCATTTCGTCAAAATATTTTATCCATGTTAATGTGTTGTGTGTTTGTTATCCTTGTTTTTTTAAGGAATAAATCTTTTAATAATAGCTTTATTGAGATATAATTTATATACCAAGCAGTTCACCCATTTCAATGGTTTTTAGAATATTCAGACTTGTGTAACCATCACCATACCAATTTTAGAGCATTTAGTCACTGCCAAAATAAACTCTACACCCCTTAGCCATTGCCCCCCAATTCTCCCAACCCTCACCCCCTGGCAACGACTGATCTATATTCTGTCACTATGGATTTACCTATTCTGGATATTTCATATATGGTAAATGGAATCAGATGATATGTAGTCCTCTATGATTGGCATCTCTCACTCAACATTATATTTTCAAGGTTCATACATGTTAACTGCATGTATCAGTATTTCATTCCTTTCTATGGCTGGCTAATATTCCATTGTATGCATAGACCACATTTTGCTTATCCTTTCATCAATTGATGGACACTTGGGTTATTTACACTTTTTGGCTCTTATGAATAGTGTTTCTATGAACATTTATGTACAAGTTTTTGTGTGGACTTATGTTTTCATTTATTCTGGGAAAATTCCTAGGAGTGGAATTGCTGAATAACTCGGTATTTAACATCTTGAGGAACTGTCAGGCTATTTTCCAAAGCAGCTATCCCATTTTACATTTTCACCAACAGTATGTGAGAGTTCTAATTAATCCACCTCCTGGCCAACACTTGTTACATGTATCTTTCTTAATATAATCATCCTAGTGGGTGTGAAGTGGTTTCTCATTGTGGTTTTGACTGCATTTTCCTAATGGCTAATGATGTTGGGCATCTTTTTGTGTGCTTATTGATCATCAGTATAAATACATTGTTTTAAAATTTAAAAATATAGAATTTATAATAAGGTAAACATTAATAGAGATAGCCCACACTGATTTAAAAAAATAGCTCTTTAAGGTCCTCAGTAATTTTTAAAAGTGTTCAGAGGCCCTGAGACCATAAAGTTTAT
This sequence comes from Lepilemur ruficaudatus, assembly GCA_963574885.1. Taxonomy (NCBI): domain Eukaryota; kingdom Metazoa; phylum Chordata; class Mammalia; order Primates; family Lepilemuridae; genus Lepilemur; species Lepilemur ruficaudatus. Next base: position 57,723 of record CAUYRT010034461.1, on the reverse strand, counting down.
GAACGATAGCGTGAGGTTGGTCAAGGTGTCATTCTGGTCTAGATCTCCCACCATCTTTCTTCTCTGATAAGAACGCTCCATCCTCCCATTGAGCCTCCTTCCCCAGATAAAAGGATAAAGGAGGGCAGCTCTTTTTGTTGTGAGTCTTGATGTAAGATAAGATGGCAGCCAGCAAAGTACCTAAGTCCCACCCTGCCCCAGAATTCCCAGAGGTGTCTCAAGATGCAAAGGAATCTGAGAGGAGCTAGTTACGGGAATACGATCTTGGGGTTTCCACAGTTCTTACTTTTTTCTTCAGTTGCGACTGGGGGCAAAAGCATCAGCCATCCGGATCATAACAGGACCAGGGAGCAGGGAGCAGGGAGTAGGGAGAGAATTCAGCATTAGATTCAGATCACTGCAATGATCAAGAAGACCAGAGCTGGACATGTCCCTGGAGACTAGCTAATCTACCCACTGACTGAATCAATAAAGCTACTTGGGTAGATATATATACCATCCATCCACCCACCCATCCATCCATGTCCTCATCCATACATCTATCCATATATACATACACACATCTACCCATCCATCCACCACCCATCCATTCTCCATCCAACCAACATTCATTTGGTAAATCCTAGGGGCACTGGCCTGTGTTTGGTGCTAGAGACACAGATGAGTTGGACTCAACCCCTGTTCTGCAGGCCTTTGTAAGGTTGGTTGGGAAAGGAGGTGCAGTACAGGAGTAAACAAGACATTCCAAACCCTATTCTCATGGAAATTTCAACCTATGGGTGTCTCAAACATCTTACCAGCACTTCAAACTTAGCCTGTCCAAAAAAGAATTTATGGTCATCACCCTCCTGTCCATCAAAAAGCAATCTGTCAGTATGATAAGTATCTCTGAGTTCACACTGATATAAATAAATACACTACTTGAATAAATAAATGGGGAAGGAGAGTCATCTCTTCCTTACAGAGGAATTCCAATTAATACATTTAGAAGGAACAAGGAGAGTAGAAAATCACCATTGGAGAAACACTATAATAATTCTTTCTTCAAGCAAGATCCACAGATGGATGCTAAAATCAGTGGGCAAATGCTAGAGGAGAAACAGGATATTTACATGGTGTCAAAGTATCTCTCTCAGAATATTTATTAATTACAAAGGGAAAATAGTAACTTGGTGAAGAAACCTAGAAGACACCCCCTTATTCAAGTGATAAAGCTCTCACATGGGTAATAAGATGCATCAGCATCATGTGATCCCTGATGTAGTTTGCTGAGAAGAGCTGAACACTGCTGTGTCTGTTTCTGCCCTACACGCACAACCTCAGTCTAGTCCTGAGAAGACTCCACAAAACTCAGATTGAGGGACGTTCTGCAGAATAGTTGATCAGAATTCTTCAAATGTTCCAGGTCATGAAAGACCAAGAGAAAGATTGACCAACCAGAATCACCAGGTCTAAGACAAGTCACAGGACTGAGGGAGATGGGATGGCAGAATGCAACGTGGGATCCTGCAGTGTATCCTTGAATGGGATAGTTTTTTTCATTAGTGGAAAAGTTAGTGAAATTTGAATGAGGTCTCTAAATTCTTCAGTCGTTTTGTACTGGTGTTAGGTCCTGGTTTTGACCACTGTGCTATGGTTAGGTAAGGTGTTAACATCAGGGGAAACTGGGTGAAGAATATTCAGAAACCCTATTTTTGTGATTTTTCTGTAAGTCTAAAATGATTTCAAAATAAAGTTTTTTAAAAAATTCTGTTGCTCTATAGAGCTTTCCCGTCTTGGTTAAGGGCAGCCTCAATCACCCAATTGCAAACTATGTATAGATTTTCTTCACTTCTCTGTGTCCCTAATCCCAGCACCTGATCCCTCACTCAGTCCCATAAACTCTTGCTTCTCAATGTCCCATAACCTTCCATTTGTCCCTGTCTCACCTCGATGACTGAAACGTTGTCCTAACTTGTGTCTTTCCTTCTACTCTGATTCCCACCTAATCCATTCTTTCCCCAGGGCCAACACTGACTGTTTAAATACACACACATCTACAAACACACACAAACATACACGCGCATAAACGTGACACTCCCTGGCCGAAAACCCTTTAACAGCTTCCCTTTGCCGTAGGATAACATCCAAAATCCTTCATATGACCCACAAGACCCTGTACTTTCTGGCTCCCGCCTCCTCCCTGTTCTTATTTGTAACAGTCCCCACCGACCACACCCTCCCTCTGTCCACCAGGTTCCTGACCCTGGCTTCTCTCAGATCCTTGAAGGGACTCAGTGCCTTCTGCCCCAGGACCTTTGTATGTGCAGTTCTCTCTGCCGGGCACAGTCTCCCCTAACCGTTTAGCTGGCTGGCTCCTAAGCCTTGCTGAGGTCTCGCCTCAAATGTCACTTTTCCTGAGAGGCCTTCTCTGAATCTCCACACTAGAATGTATTTATTTGTTTCCATCAAGCACATGAAAGGAGCCAGAACAAATATTTGTGGATTAAACCAGGAAACAGGAACTCAGCTTGGTGACAAGACTCAAGTCCTCTTCCCAATATATTCGTTGCTGTCCTTACATTGCAATGGTCTGAAGTCTCACTAGAACTCTCTGACTACAGCAATGTTAACCCCAACCTTAGCCTCACCGATGACACACAACAGTCCTACGAATTGGGGATTCCTGTGACTCCCGTTAGACAGGGACAGCGAAGCTCGGTGAGGCAATGTCTCTCCCCCAAAGTCACAAAGAGTCAGCGGTAAAAACCAGGATGCAGACACCAGTCGTCTGTCTCCAAGAGCAGGGGCTACCAACCAGGTACTCCTCCACCCCATTGTCTCTGCCAAGGGAAAAGAGAATGTCTAAACCTGAAGCAAGAAGGAGTCTGGTTAGACTTCATGAGGCCCAATCTGAATCCAGCCACGGAGCCCCCCATCGTAAGAAGGAACACAGGGGAGATAAGGCATGGGGGGCAGCATTACCCTCCTGAGGAATGCAGGCTTCCGCCAAGCCCAGGAAGAGCAGTATCCACAGGGACATCTTCAGAAATGGCTCCGATCTGTGCATAGTGAGGCCGGGGTTCGGGCTGGACGTCGTCCTCCCAGGAAAAGCAGAACTCTGGCCACTCAGCGCCTTCCTGGGCTCCAAGGGCAAAACCAGCTGCCCACACACGCCCTCCGGCCTGCCTGGAGGCTGGCAGGTGTCCAGACCTGCGCCCACACTGCCCTCCATTGACAAGGAGCTGCTTCGTCTCACGTCACCTGCTGATTTATCTTAAAGCAACACTTCAGGACAATTTCATGCTGAGCATGGTGCTTGGCATCCCATGGCCTGTGGCCCAAATTCTGCTTTTATAGGACCCAGGAGCTACGAGTGATTTTTACATTTTTTAATGGTTGGGGAAAAAAGACAAAAGAAAAAAATATTTTGTGACATGAAAATTATACAGAATGTGAATAAATAAGATTTTTTTTTGGCACATGGACATGCCATTCATTTATGTATTGTCTACAGCTGCTTCCAGGCGACAAGGCAAAGTTGAGCAGTAATGACTATTAGGGCAGCCTTGAACCTCCCAATTTTCTAATAACAGCTAAACATCAATTCTGAGCTCTCCCTACTCTTTGCTGTCTCTCTCTCAAACTAGCAGGCTACCTGCTGGGACTCTGTTTTCACTGACACCTAAAAAAGCCCAGAAAAGAAATGTAAATCTTTCTCTTTACAATTCCCCAGCTCACAGGTTTTAGAATTTGTTTTACAGCCTCAAGGTGACAAGCTCCCAGACAGACTGCAGAGGGGTGAACTCCAGGCCTTTGTTTCCTGCCCAAAACCAAATCTCAGGGACAAAGATCACATCCCCTGCAATGGGTCTGACTGCATTTCAAAGATAACCAGATCTCCAGGAACAAAAAAAACAAAAAGCAGTCAGAAAGACGATGCCCACTTCCCAATCTTTCTAATTTTTAATTTTTGCCCTTTTCCCATACCTTACCCTTCCTTTTCTCATATGTATATAATATGTATATAATAAAAGGGTGGAATGTTAGGTTTGTTCCAGTTGGGAACCTGAGAAGTATGTATAGGACAGAATGGGGTTAATGCAAAACTTAGGCTTGTAAAACAACAGCCACAGGAGTCTGGAGAGTCCCCAGACTTTGTAAATCTAACAGACAGCTGCAGCCAGCATTCCTTCCCCCTCCCTCCCTGATAGAGATGAAGTTTATCCCTCCCTAGCTCTCCTGATAAGGACGACGCCAGAGCAGAAGGATGGATGCGACTGGGGCAAAAGAGTCCTAGGAGTTGGTTCTTTGAAGAATTTATTACAAGCAGCTGTTCTGGCCCACTTACTTACTCCCTTCGGAAAAACCCTCTATAAAACTCAAGGCCTCTCCCCTTTTCTCTTGGGGACGCTTTTTCGCCTCCACCGATCTGCACCCAGATGCTCAAAATAAGCAGCATTTTGCTACACGTGAGGCTTTGTCTGTCTCTCTCTTGGGTCTGGACCTAACAATGACAGAGACTGTCTGGCTCACAAAGCCTAAAATAGTTACTGTCTGGGCCTTTACAGAAAAAGTTTGTGGGCCCCTGTCCTAGAAAAATTAAACATTGCAGGAAAACAGCAAAGCAAGCAAGCAAACAACAGTACCTATCACAGTTCTACTCAGAGATAAGTATTATCTTCACAGTTTTGTGTATATTCCCTTCCAAGATGTCTATATGTATACCTGTCTCTGGCACTGACTAGCAAATGCCCTGAGCAAGTCACTTAACCACTGTGCGACTCAGTTTCCTTATCTGTACGATTGGGATAATGGTGTTTCCGATCTCATAGGGTTGTTGAAAAAATGAATTGTATTTTATCTGTAAAGCGCATAGAACAATACACATATTGTCTGTGTATATACATTAAGAATACAGTATACATACAGTATGTGTATATCACATATGTACATTCATTTAATATATGTGTATATGATACCTAACATGTGCATGCTTATCTTAAGACATGAATACTTCATGGATCAAGTATTTAAACTATTATTTATGTACAATATGGACTGAACATTTCTTCAAGGATTCAAATATTCATTGGCTCCAAAGTTTTGTGAGCACAAGTTTTATATTTTTTTAATCATAAAGTGAAGTTTATTATAAATAGGTGGGGCAAGGGGGTTTTTAGGGCTGTGGAAACTGTTCTGTATGATACTATAGTGGTGGATACATGACATTATGTATTTGTCAAAATCCATAGAACTGTGCAACACTGAACGAACCCTAATGTAAACTATGAACTTTCATTAATAATAACCTGTTAACATTGGTTCACCAGTTGTAACAAATGTACCACACTAATGTGAGGAGTTAATAGTAGGGAGGCTGTGCGTGGGAAGGTATATGGGAACACTGCACTTTCTGCTCAATTTTTCTGTGAACATAAAACTGCTCGAAAAAATGAAGCTGTTAATTTTTAAAAAGCAAAGCATATTTTATGCAGAAAAGTGAAGGCACAAAGAAAATGACTAGTATCAGCATGGGACAACTGTTGCTATGGTTGTGAAATCTTTCCTTCTAGTCTTTTCTGTGTTTATATTTTTATTATAAAATGTTTACAAATAAGGGATGTATCAGAGATATTATTTCGTACTGCATTACTTCGTGCATTATACCATTAATGATGAACGTTATTCTGTGTCCTCAGATGTTCTTCTACATCATGTTTTTGATGGCGGCATGTCACTGCATCGCCTGGATGTGGTGATAAGAACAACCAGCATTTATTTAGCACTTATTGTAGGCCAAACACAGTTCTAAGTGCTTCACATTGAAATAGCTAATTTTCCCCTCACAATCTGATGAGATAGGTACTACTCTACTCCCCAATTTACAGATGAATAAACTGAGGCACACAGGGATAAAGTAGTGTGTTCAAGCTTATATGACTATTAAGAGTGAGTGCTGGGCTTCACATTCTCGAAGTTGGGCTTCTAAGCCTGTTTGTAACCACATCACTAGAGGTTCAGGGGCACATTATACCACAATTCATCTTTCTACTGACCCCTATTACTAACCTTAACTTTTCCTGGCCAGGCGCGGTGGCTCACGCCTGTAATTCTAGCACTCTGGGAGGTCAAGGTAGGAGGATCGCTTGAGGTCAGGAGTTGGAAACCAGCCTGCGCAAGCCATCTATACTAAAAACAGAAAAAATTAGGACTGTAGTAATGAGGAGAAGAAACAAGGTGGAAATAAATGAAAACCACCCAAATGAGAACAAGCAAAGACTATTAATTCAGAGCTTGTTATAACAAGGAGTCAACTGGCATCATTTGTATTTGGTGCAGATTCAAAGGTGGGCAGGGCAGTGGGAAAGCCTTATGGTGGAAAAACAGGAGGGCCTCAAGAGTGCCCTGATGGAGGCTGTCAGCACAGGAAGGGGAGGCAGCTGACCAGAAGCCGAGCATCCCATGGGATTGGTTAGGGGAGCGAATTGGGATTTCTCAGGTCGGTCCTAAATTTCCACCCTCCATTCTTCTCTAACAACCTCATTATCAGCACAGCTGTTTCTTTGCTTTATAATGTTCCTCACGGCTCTCAGAACCCAACTCAACTCGGAATGGAATCTGAGACCTGTGACAAACTATCTTGGTTGAAGCACAAATTTTGAGGATGAACTTTCTTAACCATGAGAGATCTAAAGCAGCAGACATCAGCAGAGCTGAATTTCAAAGGACATTTAAATCATAAGGATTTTGGAATTTATCCTGAGGGCATAAATCACTGAAGAGGGTGGTGGTGGCCATTATTATTTTAACCAAAAAGTTTTTGTTTCTGTTTTGTGCAAAGCATTCCCTGAGATAGGGTGTGCTTTGGAGCTGGTGCGATCCAGGATTTCATGCCACCACCAAAGCTTTGACCTGGTTTCTCTGGGATTCCATCAGTGCCTCCTTTGTGAACAGGATTTATCTTCTGGCTGGTCTCTCTCCTGGGATCCATATGTTACGGGAAGTTTCTCAGTCTACCCAATTTTCTAATCATATCAACATCTAGGGAAGATGAAGACTTCCCTTCCTCCATTTTAGTCATTAAACTATAGACTTGAGCTTCACTCTGATTGGACTAGATTAGATCATGTGCCTACCCCTTGATCAATAACTTTTGTTAGAGGGATGGCCTGACTTTGATTGACATGGATCACCAACTCAAAGCATAGAGTCAGTCCTTCCATGGACCTGGCTTGGACACAATGAGAGAGGGATGATGGAGTGTCTGCTGGATGTAACCACAGAATCCCCAACACAGGGGTTATGAAAAAAGTACAAAGAAATTAAGTCATCCTAACTCACATAGTAGAACCGTCTCCCAAATGAAGTCTCTGAGGCATCTTAATGTAGAGACTGTCATAGGCCAGTGCCACCTTAGAGCCACCCACATTTGAATCTAGGCTTTGTCATTTACCTTCCATATGACTTGCACAAAATTAATCTATATGTGCCTCAGCTTTTCTCATGTGCACAGTGAAGATGAGTGAGTCAATACTTGTAAGGTACTTAGAACTTTGGCTAGTAATAAGTGCTCAACAACAATGAAAACTCTCACTGGGCAGTACCAACTACATAGTAAGGAATGCACCATACTAGAAAGTAACAAAAGCATCATGGTAAACTATCCACTGGCGATGAAAGGAGAGAAGATGATGAGGCAGAATTGAGATTTTAAGAGCACTGATGAGTCTGAGGCATCCAAGTGCCTTTTTCCACAAAGATGGTGAGCTCAGGGCTCCTCTTCCAGGTGAGCCAGGCACCACACCTGCAGACAGGCCCCTGCGTTCCTAGGCTTCGTCCCTGGCTGGTCCCTGGGACAGCCCATCCTCAAGCCCTCCTATCTTCTTCTTAGCTCTCGAGAGCCTGTCTTGCCCTCCCACTCTCGTCAGCGAGGACATCAGATCTGCTCCTTATTTCATGTGACTTTGCCCACCCTTGGAACTTCTCTTTCGGAGGCTCTAGACAGAGAAGTTCTCCGCCCAGTGGAGTCTGGCAGATGAGAGACACAAAAGTTCCAGGCTTTAGAGAAAGATGGGCCTGAGTTCAAGCTCCAGATCCACTATTTCATAACTACGTAATCTTAAGCTATTTAACTATGAGTATGAGTGTCACAAATTTAGATCAAAGCTGACATATGCCAAGCCAGCATTTACAAATAGATGTTATTTCTATGGAAGTTAATGGGTATTTTGAGAGAGAAGAAAAAATGTGCAGCATGACCACATCATTTCAGGAAATACTAGGTTCAAGAAAACTCGACATCTCAGAGCCTTTAATAACTAAAGGATACTGTAAAGATCCAAGAAGGAGGCATAATATGGACCATTTTCCAAAGATTATTTGATTGTAGAACTTTTCCTCCTGAAAATGATAATACATTCAAAATAATGTTTGTCAGGAATGAAGAATCGTAAGAGCTTTGCATGCTTTCACCCAATAACTGATGTCCCACAAAGGCTCTAACTGTGAAATAGTGGGCAGCTCTCTTTGTCCACATTTCAATGGACAATATCCGCCCTAATATCCGCCCAGTATGACCTCCCTCTCACCTTCCTGTAGCAACACACACTCATCATAGAATCTTTAACCATTCAGGCTCACTGGGGGTTGTTGGAAGAAATCAGTTCCACACAGTTACAGGGCTAAGTTTCCTATTTCCTTTCTGGCTGCTGGAAGGGAGTCATTCTCAACTTCCAGAGGACCCACATTCCTTGTCTCATGGCCCCCTTCCTCTATCTTCAAAGCCATCAACAGCAGGTGGAGTCCCTCTCATGCTAAATTTCTCTGAATATCTCTTCCGCCTTCCCCTTCTATTTTTAAAGGCTCATATGATTACATTGGGCCTCCCTGAAAAACCCAGGACAAACTCTACTTAAAGTCAATTGATTAGCAACTTTAATTACATCTGTGAAGTCTCTTTTCCCATATAGGGTGACATAGCCACTGGAGTAACAACAGGAAGCAAAGATCATGGAGACCAAAATTCTTCCCACCACAATTAGGAAGTGATGAGTTTTTAGTACTTACTACTTTCTTTCTATCTATCTGTCTATCTATATCTATCTATCTATCTATTAGAGATGGGGTCTCACTATGTTGCCCAGGCTGGGCTTGAACTCTTGGGCTTAAGCAATCCTCCTACCTCAGCCTCTGAAGTAGCTGGGGCTACAGGTGTGCACTACCACACCCAGCCTAAAATGTTTTTACAAATGGTATTCTACTGAATCTTTCTTTCACAAATTGCTTTGATTTTACTCAACATTATATTTAGGTGATCCATTCCTGTCTACGTGGCACAGAGAGGTGGTGCTGGGCCTGGAGGAGGCCAAAAAACCTGGTAGGGTCAGTCAGACATGGATGGGAATCCCTGCTTCACCACAGTATAGCTGGTATGAGTTTCTTCTTGCTGCTTTCTCTGTCTTCAAAGCCAACAGCAGAGCATCTTCAAGTCTTTCCCTGAACCTCTTCCATCTTCAAAGCCAGCAATGGCTGATCAAGTCTTTGTCATGGTGCATTGCTCTGCTTTCATCACTGCGTCTCCTTCTCCTTCTCTCCTGCTTTCCTCTTTCATTCATAAAATTGTGATTACATTCGGCCCACCTGGACGATCCAGGATACTCTCTCCCCTCAAGGTCAGCTGATTAACAACCTCAGTTTCATCCTATCTGCAAAGTCCCTTTGCCATATGAGGTAACAAATCCACAGGTTCCCGGGATTAGGACATGGACATCTTTGGGGACCGTTATTCTGCCTACCATACAGCTGCATGAACTTGGTCAATTGACTGTCTGTTGGAGCCTCAGTTTCCTCTTAATAATTCAAATAATTATTATTATTATTATTATGTCATATTGTTTTGAATTAAACATATACTGAGAGGATGTAGAGAAATTGAAATCCTTATACACTGCTGGTGAGAATATCAACTGGTGTAGCCACTGTGGAAAACGGTTTGATGGTTCCCCAAAAAGTTAAATGCAGAGTTACCATATGACCCAGCAATTCCACTCCTAGGTATGTACCCAAAAGAACTGGAAACAGGTATTCAAACAAGTATTTGCACATGAATGTTCATAGCAGCACTGTGTGCAATAGCCAGGAGACGGAAACAACCCAAATGTCCATTGATAGAAGGATGGCTAAACGAAATGTGGTATATCCACATAATAGGTTATTACTCAATTATAAAAAGAAATGAAGTACTGACATGCTAAAATGTGGGTGAACCTTGAAAACATTAAGCTAGTGAAAGCACTCAGACACAAGGACCACATACTGTGTGTTTCCATTTATATGAAATATCCAGAATAGATAAATCCTTAGAGACAGAAAGTAGATTAGTGGATGCCAGGGGCTAGGGGCAGAGAGAGAAAGAGGAATTACTGCTTAATGAGAGTAGGGGTTGACGAAAACGTTTTAGAACTAGGTACAGGTGATGGCTGAACAACATTGTGAATCCACTAAATGCCACTGAATTGTACACTTAAAAATGGTTAATTATACGTTGTGTGAGTTTTACCATAATTAAAAAAATTTTGTGTGGAAAAATATATTAAAATATCTAAAAATAAAAATAAGACAGGCACAGTGGCTCACACCTATAATCCCACACTTTGTAGGCCAAGACGGGAAGATTCCTTGAGCCCAGGAGCTCAAGACCAGCATGAGCAACATAGTGAGACCCTGTCCCTACAAAAAATTAAAAAAAAAAAAAGTTTAAAATAAAAATATCAGTAGAAAGAATCCTGTGTCACCATAACAAAACAAACAAGAAAAGTACAAGCACAGTGCGTGCACGTGTTAAAACTAACCAAATTAAACCAGCGGCAGCAGCCTCTCAGCTTTCTACGGGGGAATCAGTGGAATCAGTTCAATCCCTCTGTGTGGTTCCCGGGGTGATCCCAGAGCCTGATTGGTGTGGGAGGGGTGAGCATTCTGTCCCTGCCACAGGGACCATTACTCCTACGAAGCTGCACCCACACCAGGGTCCGCAGCCCTGGCTGGTGGAACCTGCTGTGCCACACCAGTGCTTCTCTGTCCTGGGCTTATATTTTCAGCTCCAAGGACTGTCAAGCCACTGGTGAGGTCCTGGAATAGACAGCCCATTTTCTGGGCCCTGGCTGGCTCTCTGGTCTGTTCCTTCGTGCTTCTCCTGCATGGAGGGTCTCTTGGGGTCTCCTGTCCCCAACTCCCTCCCAGATGAGGGAGCAGTGAGTCAGAAGTTTAAGGGATTTGCCCAGAAGGAATTGGCAAGGTGTAATGGGAATGAGCCTGGCTGTGAAATCAGGAAGGTGTGCGGTCAGACCTCAGCTCCTCCACCTCCTGGCTCTGTAAACTTGGACGAATGATTTCTCCTCTTTGGACCTCAGTTTCTCGAGTAGTAAAGAGGAGAGCAATAGATGATATTTTTTCTAGCACTGACCATATCCCAGACGCTCTTCTAAATGCCTTTGTCTATGGTGACTTACAACCTTATGAGACAGGAGCTGTTATCAGCCCCATTTTACAGATGAAGAAACTGAGACCTGAAAGCATATGGCTAACACAAGATCACGTAGCTTGTAACTGGCAGGACTGGGGCTGAAGCCAAGCATATGGACCTGCAGTGCCTGCTCTAAACCGGCCTTGTCCAACAGAACTTTGTGATGATAGGAATGTCCTCTATCTGTGCTGCCCAAGGTGGTAGCCACTAGTCACATGTGGCTACTGAGCACTTAAAATGAGGCTAATGTAACTGAGGAAATGAAGTTTTAATTGTACTTAATTTTAACTCATTTAAATTTAAACAGCTAAATGTACTAGTGGTGACCATATGGTACAACGCTGCTCTAAACCATGATACTAAGCCCCCCTCAGCCCTATCAGACACTCTACTTAACAGGGTTGCTGTGAGGCTGGAGAGAGAACCATTTATGTAAAGTTCCTCCATGTGCCAAGTAGTCTAGGTGCTGGGGATGCAGTGTCTCTAGCCCTATGGAGTTTCTGTTCTAGAGCAGGGAGACAAACAACAATATTAGCAAATATAATATGTAATTTCAGATACTGGTTGTTGCTGCAAAGAAACTGAAACAGGGCCATGTGCTAGAGAGTGATGGGTCGAGATGCTGCCTTAGCTGGAGTTGTCAGGAAAGACCTCACCATGGTGAAGACTGGGGGTAAGAGTAGCTTAGACAGAGGGAACAGCTTGTGCAAAGACCCCAAGGCAGAAAAGAGCAGAAAGAATTTGATGGGAAGAAAGAAGGTCAATGTGGATGGAGCCGAGTAAGCTCGTGGGAATCTGAGGGGGAAATGTTAGCGAGATAGGCAGGGCCCAGATTGTCAACAAGCACGAGTGGTCTCCAACGTGACAATGATGGTGAGCAAGAACCAGGGACATTCCTCTTGTCTTTTTTCCCTGGCTCCTCTTAGACCCACGTGGCCCTATATTAACTGTGGGCATCTCCAAAGCAGAAAATAAACCCTGCTTCTTTGGGCAGAAAGGAAAAAGCCCTGAACACTAACTGAGCATCATCGTTGGGCACTGGCCCCAGCAACCTCACACATATTATCTCATTTAACTCAAGCGAGACCCTGAAAAGGCAGTATGGCTTGGCAGAAAGAGGGGAGATTTGGAATGAAGCAGCCCTAGATTGTGACCCTGGCTCCACTGCTTGGCTGCTGTGTTTTGCGAGCATGCAGTAATAATCGTAATACACCGACAGGCAGGCTTACAATGTGCCAGGCGTGGGTCTAAGCACTCCACGTCTATTAACTCATATTTTTAAGAGTTGGTTCTATTATTTATTATTCACTCTTTGCAGAGAAGGCAACTCTGCCCAAAGTCATGAAGCTAATAACTGGAAGAGGTAGGATTTGAACCGAGCCAGGTATGACAGACATTTGTCAACTTACTTAGCTGCTGCATTCTGTTCCCTGATTTCCTTTTGAAGAACTACCTCTACCCCGCCGTGTGGTCCTGGGGGAAGAGTTAATGCACATGCCCATTTGCTCGCATGGAAGGCAGACAGGGTTGATCCCTCGAAGCTCCCTGCACCAGATTTTCTTTTACCACCAAAGACAACCAACCTGTGTCCTAAGCCGCAGGAATCAGATACTTACCTGACACTTTAAATCTTGAGGGGAGCAAAGCAAGACTAGGAGCAGATTTCATGCTTTCCAGGCAAGAGGATTGAGTGGTTCATGACACAGAAGCCTCCGGGGCCCCCAGGTGTCTGTCCCAAGCCTACTCTCCAGCCTTCTCTGTAATCCTGGGAGGCCTCCCTCGCCTTTGCCACTTCCTTCTGGTAATTTCCCTCTTAGCCTAAGCTAGCCAAAGTCCAAAACCTGTCTGGAACCCAAAAACCTGGTTGACTCAGGAGGCTTAGCTGTGTGTACCAAGGCAACTCTGACTCCTGCCCTGCCCGGGACAGTCTCCCTCCCACAGTATCTCAAGGAGAAGCTCATTTTTTCAGTTTACTTTCCAAGGTTCAAGACTTCCTCCTTGTTTGCTGCTGTAACCACTTACCTAGAGTGTAGGTACATACTAGGTGCTCAGATAATACTCGTTGCAGTGGGATTCAAGGTGGGAGGCTGGGGGGGGGGGATAGTTTAGGATCTTTCTCTTATGGATGCCTTTACCGCGAGCGTGTGCTGGGCGAGGCTGCATTTGAGAGTGGTGGGTGTACCTCTGAAATGGGCCCATGCTTCTCCCCCGCTCTGACCATCACACATAGGATGACATCCAAAAGCCTTAGTGTGGCACCTAGGGCCCGTTGTGACCTAGAGCAAGGGTGGGAACTCTTTTTCTGTGAAGGGCCAGAGAGTAAATATGTCAGTCCTGACCAGATACAGGGAAAGGAAACCAGGCTCCCCCTCCTGCAGAGGAACTGGCGTGTTTAGGACGGATTGGACGAGAGGCAGTGTTGTGAGCATCGTTGAAAACCATGGCGAGGGTGTTTGTGTGTCTGCCACCCCCAACTGGACCATGAGATCCCCAAGGGCAAGACTCTGATTTCTCTCAGCCCCTCCAGGGCCCACACAAGACCCGGCACAGAGCCCGTGCTCGGCCCGAGCAGGCTCACAGCAGAGACGGGCTTGGTGACCTGAAACTGCTGCCCACCTGTCACTCCCTTGGGACAACACCAAGATGCAGGACGGGGCTGAGGCCAAGACCAGGCAGTATTGGGAGGCAGGACGCAGGCGTGAGAGAGGCCAGTGCTTCGGCCTGATGACAAGGGTGGGCGTCTGGTTTCTGCATGTCGGTGATGCGTTCAGTACAAGAGGGACGCTGCCGCCCGCGTCTCAGGGAACAAGTGTTCCGCATCCTCCCCTGCAGTCTCTTGAGTTCAGACCCTGGGCTCAGCTCCAGCTGCCACCCTTGTTCTCTTCCCAGCCTTGATCGGTCATCTGGTTCCAGGGATTCTGACTCTAAATCTCACTCCAGTCTCTCATTTTGTCTCCCCTTATGTTGCCCCTGTCCCAACTCGAGCTGTCCCTGGGTCCCAGATCACTTCTTTAGTCCTTGCACAAACTCCTCTGACCCGCAGCTCTTCTCGCCACACCGCTCTCAGCTTTGGGGGCGAGTCCACCCCTCCAGGGGCGATGCTGAGTCAGGTGTCCACTCCGGAGCCCTGAGCCCAGGTACCCCACCGACTGCAGATGTCTCTCTGGACATCCCACAACACGCAGCACTTGATCTCCCCTCTGAGCTGCTCCTCATCTTGGCTTTCCTTTTGTGGGGGAGACCCTAAAACCACTTGTTTGCTTTTCCTTACCACCACCTGCAACAGAGAGCCCACCCCAAGGCTGCACTTCCCAATTTTTCCCACGCTTCTCAACTTTTCTCCTGCTCCATCCATGGTCCTCACCCCAGCTCAGGGCATAGCCAGCACATGTCTGGACGTCCCAGGCTGTGTCCTGGTGACCTCCCCACTGACCAGGGGCTGCCCCACATCTGTCTCCACACCCACTGCCAGATGGGCTTTTTTAAAGGAAATTTGGATCATGTCACTCTTGTGTTTAAGTCTCTTCAATGCTCCCCAGTGGTTCTGCATTTTAAAATGTGTGTGGGTAATATGTATTTATACACACATATGCATATGTAACATGTGCATGTATGTACGTATGTATGCGTACACACAAAAATAAGGACTCACTAAATATTAAAACACACTAAATATTAAACATATAAAATTGTCTCTGCATTCTGGGATTATGGGTGACATATTCTTCATTATTCTTTTCCTGTATTTTCCAAATGTATTCACTAAGTATATGTATGTTATACTTAGGATCAGAAGCAGGCAATAATCACTGTTTTTGAAATAAGCATTCAAACAACGCAGGTCACCCTTGAGGCCAGCAATTGACAAATGATGTTTTCCAGATCCTCAGAGTTAACTTTCTGACGCCAATTTAGCATCTCGCCTGGCAGAAACTGAACTGTGCGCTCTGGGCCTCATTAAAATCGCCGTAACAACCCTCTTGGGGACCCTGGAAGGAGATGGCATCTTGTTTTTCATCTGTCCAAGCAGCCTATGTAATTGTGATCAATTTATTCACCCCATCTGAGGGCTGGCAGGAAAAGCAGCTTCTTTGAGGGAGAAAAACATGTCAAAGTGAAAAGTAGCCTTGGGCCCTGAGCAAGAGGGATTTGGGAATCAATCAATTCGAACACATTAGAGGGAATTAAAACTCTGAAATAGCAAGAGGAGAGTTACACTGGGCTGTAATTAGGCAGCGTGCACCCGCGAGTGCTGACGCTGTTTTGCTTCTAGGTTTTTCCTGCTCGCCTGTTGGCAGCAGCTGAGGGCAGAGTTTCCTACTCTTTGCGGCTGTCTGGGCAAAGCTCCCCCTCCTAACCCCACGCTCTCAGCCGCTGTGGGCCACACTTTGCCTCAATATTGACATTCCTGCAGGGGTAGATTAGATACAACTTTGTGCATATTTTCACTATGTAAATATTGACCACAAAGCTTTTTTAACTAAAATGGAAGCAACTTTCCTGTTTCCATTATAGCAGCTTTAAATACACAGGGAAAACCCAAGTCTCTCTGTAGATTCCTCTCCCCTGATTGTGTTCTCCTCACAGTAACCTGGCTTGCAGTTTGGTGTAGATCTTCACATGCATGCATGGACACACACACCTCCATATACACCTGCACACACATGCCTGCACGAACCTACATATACGCCTGCACACACACGCCTGCACACACCTCCATATACACCTGCACACACCTACATATACACCTGCACACACATACCTGCACGAACCTACATATATGCCTGCACACACACGCCTGCACACACCTACATATACACCTGCACACACATACCTGCATGAACCTACATATATGCCTGCACACACCTGCCTGCACACACCTACATATACACCTGCACACACGTACCTGCATGAACCTACATATATACCTGCATACGTGCCTGCACACACCTACATATACACCTGCACACACCTGCACAAACCTACATATATGCCTGTACACACATACCTGCACGAACCTACATATACGCCTGCACACATACACCTGCACGAACCTACATATACGCCTGCACACATACACCTGCATATATACTTGCACATGCACACCCCTCCAATATACACCTGCATGCATACACCTGCACGACACACACCTGTGTGCACACATACCTAATTTTCAAGTGAGACCACATTGTGCCTATGGTTACGTAACTTGCCTTTTTTTTTCAGTTATCAATTTCTTATGGATATTTTCCCAGAGCAGTAAATAATGATCTATTCTGCGTCCATGGGTCCTACTCTTCCATTCTATGGATATACATACAGTTATCCACCCTTTCGGCAAATATTTACGGGGTGTATAACATATGCGGAGTACTGTGCAATGTGATTGTAAAGAAAAAGTGGCCAGGCGCTTTGGGAGGTCGAGGCAGGAGGATTGCTTGAGCCCAGGAGTTTGAACCCAGCCTGGGCAACATAGTAAGACCCCTGTCTCTACAACAAAATAAAAAGTAAAATAATTTATCCACGTATGGAGGTGCACACCTGTAGTTCCAGCTACTGTGGAGGCTGAGGCAGGAGGATCAGTTGAGTCCAGAAGTTCGAGGCTGCAGTGAGCTATGATTGACCACCACACTCCAGCCTGGGCAACAGAGTGCGATCCTGTCTCTAAAAAAAGAAAAAAAGAAAGAGAAAAAGAAAAAGAGAGAAGAAAAGAAAAAAAGGAAAAAGCAACAAATATTGTGTATTACTGGGCATATGGTTGCAAAGAAAAAGTGATAAAAGCATTCCAATGGGACTTTTAATGGAATCTTTGAACAGAACTTAAGCAGCTTCAGAAGAGAAAGTGCACTCACACACACCCAAAAGAGGAAAACTAGAAATAAAATAAAAAGAACAGTCAGGAGAAAAATGCTTTAAAACCTCAGCAATGAGAAACAACGTGTTAGCTGAGCCTTCCCAGGAGGCTGCCAAGGGTAATAGAGGGGCAGGCCCCGGTGCGCGAGGCCAAGCAGGCGCTGCTGGCCCGGAAGTGGCTGGTCGCACGCTGCCAGGGCATCGACATTTCTGGCAATTTCTACAGAAATAAGTTAAAGTACCTGGTCTTCCTCCAACCCTTCCCGAGGCCCAGGTGTTTGACGGGATCCCCGCAGCCCTGTGACAAAAACATAAACAAAAAACACCGAATGGATGGGCCCCGCTGCGCTCAAGGCGGCCTGTCCGAGGGCTAAGGGGCAGCCGGCCTCCCTGGGTGCCGACACCAGGCAGACACGGACTCTGGGGAGGGGGCGAGAAGGCCAAGGTCCGTCACCGGAGCAAAAGGCAGCTCGTGAGGCCACGGAAACAGGCTGAGCAGAAAGCGGGGAAGCAAATGGCAAGTACCCGGGATCCCCTGGTCCGAGCCATGCGGACTTCGCTCTGCGCACGTGGCCGGTGTCCCTCCTCCGTCGCCTCAGGATGTGCGGAGCCCGGGTCGTCGTGCCGGTGCCACAGGCCGCCGGGATTTAGAAGACGTAGTCGTCGCCTTTCTACAAGGTTACGCCAAACATTAAGCATTGTGCACACGTGATTTGCCTGGGACCTACTCGTTCATGTGAGGGGGTCAGAAAGTCGTTAAAAAGAACAACCGGTTATTTGGGTTTCAGTTTTAGCAAAAGTGAGCCAGAGCCCTAATTCGAGGGAGCTCCGCCTTGCAGACGGGCCTCTGCCTCAGCTTCCCTCTGGGCGCGCACAGTCCTCGGCAGCTGTGGGAAGACGCTCGTGGGGACAGTGAGCCTGGTGTCCTACAGGACGTTTACAGACACCTAGACGGGAAGACGTGCGAGCAGGGGCACAGGCGTCACCCCTGTTAGTTCCTTGTATTTTGTGGTCAGAAACAAATTAATTACTTTAAAAGAAAAAAAAACACACGATGTGTTATTTGAACGAGGATACTAATTAGATCAAAAGAACAGGACAGAGAGTCTAAAAACACACTCATGTATACAGGAGGATTCTGTGCAAAATGAAAAGTCATGTTTTATAGCCCAAATGCCCATTATCAGATAAAGAGATAAACAGTGTGTCATATCTATACAATTGAAGAAAACTCAGCAAGAACATGAATGAATTATTGAAACAGGATGATAGGAATGAATCTCAAAATCACAAATCTCAATGAAAGGAACCACACCAATAGAGCACTTACGGACTGTATGATTCCATTTACTTAAAATTCTGTAACCACGGAAGGCAGATCCATGCCAACTGGGCATGAGGAAGGGAGGGACTGCATAGACTCACACGGAAACTTCTGGGAAGGATGGGAATTGTTATCTTGACTGTGATAATGGTTCCATAGGTCTATTCAGGTATCAAAGCACATTAAATCATAAACTGATAATATAGGCAGTTTACTGTACCTCAATTATACCTAAATAAAATTGCAAGAAAAATTTATTTTTTAAAACACCATAGTTTTTGCACCAAAGGACACAATCAACAGAGTGAAAAGGCAAGCTATGGAATGGAAGAAAATATTTGCAAATCATGTACATGATATATATCCAGAATATATGAAGAATTCTCACAATTCAACAACAACAACAAAAACCCGATTAAAAGATGGGCAAGGGGCTTACATAGACATTTCTCCAAAGAAGATACACAAATGGCCAACAGGCACACGCACATCACTAGTCATTAGGAAACTGCAAATCAGAATCACATCAACACTATAGAAAAAAACCCAGAAAATAACAGATGTTGGCAAAGATGTGAAGAAATTGGGACTCATGTGCACTGTTAGTACACAAAGAAAACGGTATGACAGTTCCTCAAAAAATTAAAAATAGAATTGCCATATGGTTCAGCAATCCCATTTCTGAGTATATACTATAATAAAAAGAAATAAAAGCAGGGACTCGAGCAGACACTTTCACACCCATGTTCATAGCAGCACTATTCACAACAGCTAGAAAGTAGAAACAACCCAAGCATCCATCAAAGGATGAATGGATGAATGAAATGTGGTCTATACATACAATGGAATAGTATTCAGCCTTAAAAAGGAAGGAAATTCTGACACTTGCTATAGCATGCATGATCCTTGGGGACATCAAGTGAAATAAGCCAGTCACAAATACTGCATGATTCCACTTATACGAGGTATCTAGAATAGTCAAACTCATAGAATCAGAAAGTAGAACGGTGATTGCCAGGGTCTGGTGGGGTTGGGGGGAGGAGTGGGGAAGGGGGAATTAGTATTTAATGGGTGCAGAGTTTCAGTTTGGCGAGATTAAAAGAGTTCAAGAGATGGATGGTGGTGAAGGATGCACAACGAAGTGAATGTATTTAACGCTACTGAGCTGTATATGTAAAAATAGTTAAGGCCAGGCATGGTGGCTCATGCCTATAATTCCAGCACTTTGGGAGGCAGAGGTGGGAGGATCACTTGAGCCCAGGAGTTTGAGACCAGACTGGGCAACATAGCAAGACCCTATCTCTACAAGAAATAGAAAAATTAGCTGGGCATGGTGGCACATGCCTGTAGTTCCAGGTACTTGTGAAGCCAAGACAGGAGGATCTCTTCAGACCTGGAGTTGGAGTTTGCAGTGAGCTTTGATTGTGCCACTGTACTCTGGCCTGGGCAACAGAGTGAGACCCTGTCTCAAAAAAAAAAAAAAAAAAAAAAAAGAACGAAGAAAAGAAAATGGTTAAGATGGTACATTTTGTATATGTATTTTACCTTAACTTAAAACTTAAAAACATTTTAAAGTCACATCTTGGATAATTGGGGATAGTAAGGGCCAGTGGATGAATTTTCTGAGTAACTGGTCATTGCTTGGGCACCTCCCAAGCAACATCCCCGTTCTTTCTCCTCCATCAGAAAATGACTTCTAGGAATAAACCGAAAAAGAAAATGTCTCATACAGGTACACCATGGAATACTATTCAGCTATAAAAAGAATGAAATCTCCTTTGCTGCAACATGGATGGAACTGGAGGTCATTATCTAAAGTGAAATAAGGCAGACACGGAAAGAAAAATATCGCACGTTCTCACTTATATGTGGGAGCTAAAATCATTGCTCGCGTGGAGGTGCAGAGTGGAAAGACAGAGCACAGAGACGGGAAGCGGAGTCGGGAGAGGGAGGGTGGAGCGTGGGCTATGGGGAACAAACAGGCAGACAGAAGGAACAAGTCCAGTGTTTGACAGCAGAGCAGGGTGACTACAGTCACTGTACTCCCGGGGGACACCTGAATGCCCTGCCTCGACCTCTGCACCTCATGTACAGTGAAATTTCACAGGTACCCCACAAACTTGTGCAAATGAAAAATAATGAAAAAATGATTCCACGAAAAAATACTTAGGGGCATCACTGTCCACAGGCATCCCTCTGCCTTTTGGGCCATTGCACTCATCTCTCGGGCCAGCGTCCAGCCAGCGGCTGCCCGTGAGTTCTCGAGGTGGGGGCGGTGTCGCTAATGGTACCAGCCGCGAGGCTGGCCCGTCAGTAACAGGGCACCGCCCGCCGCTAGTGCCTCTAACCCGTTAGCTCGCTGTCTCCCCGCCGTGACGCGCACGGTTGTCGCTTCCCGGTGAGGACGCCAAGGCGAGGGGTTGGATCGCTCCGTGAGGGCACACATCTAGCGCGAGGTGAACCCTGGCGGTGCGGCCCGGCGACCCGCGTCCCCACGTCTGCGTCCTGCGCGGACACGGCAGGGCGTGGCGGGACGTGGGCAACCCCCGCTGCCCCACCGGCTCCGGGCCCGCCGCGCGTTGGGCCGTCCAGGGACGGTCTCGGCTTCTGCTCGTGGTCCCAGAATGACTGTCAAGAATGACCCCTTTTGTTTTCAACACCGTCCCAATTATACGGTCATCCCAAGCATCGGCCGTTTGTGGCCCTGCAGACCTTGGGGCTGGCCCCACTCACATGTGCGTCACACTCTGCCCCATGTCATCCGCTTTGGCCCAAGGCCGTGCCCTGACGACAGTCCTGTGTCCTTCCTGCCTTTCCAGGGTCCCTCGTGGTTCCTGTCCACCGAGACCACCCCTCCAGTTTTCCAAGATACTCGTGAAATTTCCCCTCCTTTCCCCAGTTTCTGTTCTGAATCATCCTGTCTGTTCTTTCAAGGTACATTACAACGTTGAATGTTTACCTGTGTTGTGAATGGTCACTGCCATACAGAACAGGGAATCCTTGGAGGCAAAACAAATTGCCTAGCAAATTGTTCTGACAATTTTTTGTCATAACACTAATTTGTGGATAATACATTTTCCAAAATGGTCTACTGTCTGTTAGAAATTTAAAAAAAAAATTTTTTTGAGACAGAGTCTCACTCTGTTGCCCAGGCTAGAGTGCCATGACGTCAGCCTAGCTCACAGCAACCTCAAACTCCTGGGCTCAAGCGATCCTTCTGCCTCAGCCTCCTGAGTAGCTGGGACTACAGGCATGCGCCACCATGCTGGGCTAATTTATTTATAATTTTAGTTACCCAGCTAATTTCTTTCTATTTTTTTTTAGTAGAGACAGGGTCTCGCTCTTGCTCAGGCTGGTCTTGAACTCCTGAGCTCTAACGATCCACCGGCCTCGGCCTCCCAGAGTGCTGGGATTACAGGCGTGAGCCACCGCACCTGGCCTGATAGACTTTTTAAAATTTGTATATGGACTATTGAGAAGGGCTGTTAAACCTGGATGCCTTACCACCTTCCCCTGATGAAGGTGATACTTGAATAATGGCTATTCCAGTAGGTTAGGATTTTTCATGAGTGTCAGAGAAGCTGGTTTTTTGTTGAGGTTATAAAGCCTTTTTATGCCTTAAGTTGAATTTTATTGTTAAAACACCATTTCTTCTTGGCATAAAATAAAGTTATCATGGGCAGACATAGAGCTTTTATTCTGAAGTGGAGACATTGTGCCTAGTAATAAAAAATAAGAGAGATAGAAGAGAAAGCTTCTCATTCTTTTGTTTCTCTTCTCTCAGAGAATTAAAATTTGTTGGGCTCTTAAACTCCAAGTAATCCTCCCAGCCACCCTAGAAGGTAGGTAATATCTCTTTATTGTGAGGAGTTGAGACTGAGAGGTTGACTCACTTATCCAAGAAATGTTCGGTTGCTACCTGCTATGTGGTAAATAAATACTGTGCCGAGTACTCTCAGATACTCCCTGCCTTCGTGGAACATTGGTCTCTGGAAGGATACAATCAAATCAAATACTCGTAAGAGTTTAACATTACACGTATTACAGTCTGCAAAAGACAAGTTTGGGAGACTACACTTACTTACACTTCACTTGAGCTAGTGTATAGCGCAGCCTATTCCAATAAGGTTCAGGAAGTCCTTGCTGCAGAAGACGCAGCTCAGTGACTTATCCTTGGTGGTGGGTGGCAGAGCTAGAATTTGAGCCCAGATGGTTGGGCTCCAGAGCTTTTGCTCTGCACACTGTACCACCTGCCACCCCATTATTAGGAAATAACAAAACCTAAACTACACATTTTAAGCTCTTAAGAGCTGTCTATTCTGCTTGTGGAAAAATTCAGACTGTGCATAGAAGTTCTAGAAAAATACACACCAAACATTCCAGGAGCTACTTCTGGTGAGAGGGTTAAGGGATTTTTTTCCCCCTTGTATTAAACTTCAATAAACTCAGTCATTATTTTATTTTATTTTTTTGAGACAGAGTCTCACTCTGTTACCTGGGATAGAGTGCCGTGGCATTAGCCTAGCTCACAGCAACCTCAAACTCCTGGGCTCAGGTGATCCTCCTGCCTCAGCCTCCTGAGTAGCTGGGACTACAGGCATGTGCCACCATTCCTGGCTGATTTTTTCTATATATTTTTAGTTGGCCAATTAATTTCTTTCTATTTTTAGTAGACAAGCTCTCGCTTTTGCTCAGGCTGGTTTCAAACACCCGATCTTGAGCGATCCTCCCGCCTCAGCCTCCCAGAGTGCTAGGATTACAGGTGTGAGCCACCACACCCGGCCTCAGTCATTTATAGAGCATCTTCCTTGCATAGGACAGGTGTAGTTATTGTAATCCATATTCACCTCAAGGTTTATGGTGTAAATGTTTCAGTTGTGCACAAATCATTGTTTGTCCAGTAACTATTGATACTATTTGAGCAACAACAAAGTATTACTGAATTGATAGTTTTTGTTTTCATCTTAAAAGAGGTAACCATTCTAAAGGAAACCAAGGGCCGGCCGCCATGGCTCACGCCTGTAATCCTAGCACTCTGGGAGGCCGAGGCGGGAGGATCTCTCAAGATCAGGAGTTCAAGACCAGCCTGAGCAAGAGCAAGACCCCTGTCTCTACTAAAAATAGAAAGAAATTAATTGGCCAACTAAAAATATATAGAAAAAATTAGCCGGGCATGGTAGCACATGCCTATAGTCCCAGCTACTTGGGAGGCTGAGGCAGGAGGATTGCTTGAGCCCAGGAGTTTGAGGTTGCTGTGATCTAGCCTGACGCCACAGCACTCTAGCCCGGGCAACAGAGTGAGACACTGTCTCAATGAATCAATGAATGAATGAATACAACCAAGAAGTTTGATATTGGAAAAAGGTTTCTATGACTTATTACCTGAAGAGATTTAGAAATTAGACGACCTACGTAGTTCCTGGGTATAAGTGCTAACTCTTGGTGCCTTTTGACCTGTAGTGATGGCATCTGGGACCCTGAGAAGTGGCATGCCTCTCTTTACCCAGCATCAGGACGGAGCTCACCAGTGGAAAGTCTGAAGAAAGAGTTGGATACAGACCGGCCTTCTCTGGTGCGCAGGATAGTAGGTGAGCACACAGCCACTCAGAAGTGGGGGTGGTGATTTTGGGGACATGCTCTTGGCTGCTGTGAGAGTTTTATGCATTGGGTGAAAATGTCATTATCAGGAAACTGATTTACCAGTTGGGTCTTTCCAAATTATAGCAGAGTAGTCATAGTCTTCCTACATTAGCAGTGGTGAGTAAACTGTGTTAGGTTGTGTGCTCTTGCATTAAAAGTATCAATGGCTTTCATTGGCACAAATAACTGAATTAGATGTGATAGGTAACATAAAGCTGAGCTGGAAATCTGATCGTGGTTTGTCTCTCAGATGAATCCTCAGGTGTGAATCATTTCTGGCAATTCGTAGTACATAATGGACTGTGATCTAAATGCAGGGTTTGGATATAGTTTGAAACTGGAGTAAAGTTTGATCTTCCGTGTCTTTACCCCTTTAAGCTAGAAAAGATATTTAAGGGTGAACTGGAGACCAGGCAATATAAAAGCCAGTCAAGGAACTTGTTGCCAGAACTCCTTTTGAGATGATAGGAAGATCTGTCATAACAATTTGGAACTGAGCAAAGATGATATGAGTGACTCTAGTTTAAGCTATTAAGACCCTTCTACACACAGTCTGTTAGTGCAGTAATGTACCTCAGACAAATAATTTATTCTAACAAAATCATTAAAGATCTACACAGAAACTTTATTAAAATGATGAAAACTTAAAAGAAACTTAAAAATTCAATAGCAGAAATAGAAATGGTAGATTGACAAAACTTTGGAATATCCATATGAAGGAATATTACATTGTCCAGCTGTAAAAACATGTTGCAGACATGTTTATTGGCAAATATTTATAATATTGAGTCATAACCAAGTTATACAAAACTGTCCATATTGTATGCTCTTTTTGGAAAAAAACTGTACAGAGAAATTCTGGAAAAGTATATACCAGAACATTCTAGGACCTGTTGCTGGTAAAAGCATTTATGCAGGTTTTTCTCACTTGAACTAACCTTCAGTTTCCTAGTTTTTCTAGAAAGAGGTTTTTTTTATGTGGTGACATGTTTATTTTTTCTTATACCTTTAATGAGATAATTTACATACAATAGGCTGCACATACAATGTATCATTTGATTTCTTGATATGTGTATCCACCTGTGAAACCACCATAGTCAACATCATAAGCATTTTCTTCACCCCCAACAATTCCCTAGGATCCCTATGAATGCCTCCCTTTAACCCCTCCTCACGTTGATCTTTCTGTCACTAGAGATTAACTTACATTTCTTAGAATTTTATGTAAACGTAACTATTATATGTACTCTTTGTGTAGCTTCTTTCACTCAGAATAATTTTAAGATTCATCCATATTGTTGAGCGTAGAGCTTATTCCTCCTTTTTATTTCCTAGTAGTATTCCATTGTATGGATTCACTACAGTTTATCCATTTAGCTGTTGGTAGACATTTGGGTTGTTTCTAGTTTTTGACTGTCATAACTAAAGCTGCTATGAACATTCATGTACAACTCTCTGTATGAACATATGCTTTCTTCTCTTGGGTAAAAACCTAGGAGTAGAATGGCTGAGTCATATAGTAGATTTTTTTTTAATGTTTTGAGAAACTGCCAAACTGTTTTCCAAAGTGGTTGTACCATTTTACATTTCCACCAGCAGTGTTTGAGAGTTCCACTTGCTTCGCATCCTCGTCAGCACTTGGAATGGTCAGTCTTTTTAATTTTAGCCATGCTAATAGGTGCGTAGTGGTATCATATGGTTTAATTCGCATATCCCTAATGACTAATGATCTTGAGTATCTTTTCATATGCTTATTTGCCATCCATATAACCTCTTTGAAGTGTCTATTCAAACCATTTGTCCATTTTTTTAATTGGGCTGTTTTTTATTAAGTTTTTAAGAGTTTTTATATGTTCTGTATACAAGTCCTTTATCAGAAATATGCTTTGAAATATTTTCTCCCAGTTTGTGGCTTGTCTTTGCATTCTCTAAACAGTTGTCTTTTAAAGAACAGAAGTTTTAAATTTTGAACAAGCCCAGTTTGTCAGTTTTTTTAAATGGATTGTGCTTTTGGTGTCATGCCTGAGAAAACTTTTCCTAACCCAATGCCACAAGGATTTCCTCCTGTATTTTCTTCTAGAAGTTTTATAGTATTAGATTCTATATGTAGATATGTGATCCATTTTTATTTAATTTTTGCATATAGTACCAGGTATAGATTCAAGTTCATTTTTTTGTGTATGGATATCCAACTGTTTGTCATTTGTTGAAGAGACACTTTAATTTTGTAAGCAGTTATTTTTTCAAATACTGACACCTATTGTAGTTTACTAGTTGACAGAACATTTGCTAATAATTAATAGATATGGACTTAGTAAAAATGAAGGCACTGCACAGACTAATCATGGAAAATCATTTATCATGAAGTACATTTATTGCTCCAAAGAGAAAAGGCAAAAGTCTCAGCCTTATTTATGAATATGTAATGTACATGTTACTCTGAAGATAAGCCCAATTTTAGTGGTGACTCTCTTCCTGTCCTCCCCCCATCAGTCATGGACATACCACCTGAAGAAGAAAAACATGCCCCTGTTGGTTTGCTTAATTTTCTCTTTCCCGCATCTCTCCAGATCCACGAGAGCGGGTGAAAGAAGACGACTTAGATGTTGTTCTCAGCCCACAGAGACGAAGCTTTGGAGGGGGCTGCCACGTGACCGCTGCTGTTAGCTCCCGGCGCTCGGGAAGTCCATTAGAGAAAGACGGCGATGGGCTTCGGCTGCTCGGTGGACGTAGGATTGGCAGCGGGCGAATAATCTCTGCCCGGACCTTTGAGAAGGATCACCGGCTTAGCGATAAGGACCTTCGGGACTTGAGAGACAGAGACCGCGAGAGGGACTACAAGGACAAGCGTTTCAGGGTTTGTCTTCTGGACCCTTTGCTTTGGTACCTCATGTGCTCGGGGACTTGAGGTTCATTTCATTCACACCAGATTACTTTGAGAACCTGGATAAACACAGCACACTCTTAAACCAGCCAGGGAGGAGTATAGAGAGCTGGGGTGGGGGTGTACGGTGATGGGCTTCGCGTCTACCGCATATCTGCATTTCACTACTGAGCATTACTTAAGTCATTAAGACCTTAATTGAAGTAGAAATGACTAGAATTCTTTTAATTTTGCTTTATGAACTTTTCTAGAGGGAGTTTGGGGATAGTAAGCGTGTCTTTGGTGAGCGTAGAAGAAATGATTCTTACACAGAAGAAGAACCAGAGTGGTTCTCAGCTGGACCCACAAGTCAGTCTGAAACCATCGAACTGACCGGCTTTGATGATAAGTTACTAGAAGAAGATCACAAAGGGAGAAAAAGAACAAGGCGACGGACAGCCTCTGTGAAGGAAGGTCAGTGCAGACTTTGGGCGGGAAGTTCACTGTTTTTAAGATGACTTATCATTGACTTAATTGTACATTTAGGAATGGGTACCAGATGTTAGGAAATGGCAAATTTTTAATGATGCAGCCTGATTTTGAAATTGCTTCCTATGTGAGACTTCACTAAGTGTAGATTGTACTGTCTCCTAAAGTTGTTCTGCCACGCTAAACAGAAAAGTCTCATGTTACCTTGTAAGAGCACTGTGTACATGAAAGGGTTCCTCAGAGATGAGAAACATGGTAGAAATGATGAGGAGTCTCACTTATTGAGCAATTATGTACTACTCACAGTGGTGTTTTGTCTTTTCCTAACCCTGTGTGGTGTAGGTACTTTTATGCCCATTTCATAGATGAGGAAATGGAGGCTCCAAAAGCTTAAGTGACTTAAGGTCACTGTGGAAGTAAATAGTAAAGTTGGGAGTTGAGTAAGATGCTTTTGGCTTCAGAGTCCACCTTCTTCACCATGGTGTGAGACCTTCCCCGGTCAGTTGTTTGTGACTTGCCTCCTTCCAAACTTAGTTTTCTCAGCTGTAAGATAATAAGGTCAGGGATTTCCCTTGCTAACCTGAAGGAGCCAGAGCTAATGGGTATGAAGTGCCTGGTGCAGATTGAGGGCCCCTTGGTCTGTAGCTGGTTATTTTGAGGGCACTCACTTGGCTCTGAGGTGGCTAGCTGCAGGCTGATGGTCTTGGGAAGACACAGTACAGGGCCATGGTGAAGAGACAGGCAGGCTAGCCTGGGTTTTGAGTACTGGGGTGGCTACTTAGAAGAGGAGAATCTTTGACAAAATCTTAACAGGTAGGCCTGTTTCTTTGTAAAGTGAAGCCAATGCCTGTTATAACTTAACGGTTACTTTTAGCATTGACGATCAAATCAGAACTCAGTACACATCAGAAGTCAGCCTCTAGTGGGCACTTACTTAGTAAATTCTAGTTCCTTCAATCTTTCGGGTTTAGTTGAAAAAAACTTTTGGTAGATACTAGGCAACAAAAGGAGAAAATTATTTTAATAAATGAAAATCAGTGCCATCTTGAAATTATGAAGTTAAGATGAATTTAAGCAGAAATAATCTAATGGGATTTATTTAGAAGGAGAAAGAAGAAATCACATTACTCATCTTTTAATATACAGTCTTTAAAATATAGTAGATATTACCATCATCTTTGCGCTCTCACATATTCTTCCCTAGGGTGGTGTAGGAAATTGCTGGGTAACTGGGGAGCCTTTGCTTTTATGTTGCCTTTGACATATGCCTTTGTCGTCATCTTCATTAGACTAAAGCAGCAGCAGCACGTGTGGCTTTTCACCTAATGGGGGAGGAGCCAGAGGAATTGGTAGTGGTAACTTCTCACCTTACAGATGTAGAGAGATTGAGACCTGGAGAGAGGCGATGGGTTTCATGGCAGATCTCGAGAAGAATCCAGGGGTCTTGGTTCACCCCATTAGTTAATTGCAAAAGGTCCCTAGGCTGTCCTTGCTACTGTCTTTAAAATAAATAAATGTCCTGTAGTTTCATTTTGGCTGTAAGAATGAAAGGTGAGCAAGCCCAAGTACGCGTATTAATCCCTACGGGGAGGTATGATGAGAGTGCCTTTTAGTCCATTTTTGTGTCTGTATTCAGCTTTTCACTGAACTTATGTAGCAGTTCTCTGTGGGCACATACTAGTGCTGGGAATGTAGCAGTGAACAACACAAACATGGTCAGTCCCTGCCTGCACACACTCTTTACGAGGCCCCGTGCCAGGTGATGTGTGTATGTGGTGTTCAATAAAATTGTCTGAATACATAAATTTATAATCGGAAAACTACATAGACGGGACAAATTGTTAAGACACTTCATTGATAGAAAAAATTTTAGTTTTCATGAAAGTGTATGCTCATTCTGAAATTTAATAAATTTCTTAGTTATCTTTACTTGGGTCCCTGGCTTTTGAGTCTGTCAAAATAAATAGCCAGTAGTGTTTGTCTGCTGGTGCGTGTTCTCATGCACTAGTACCACTCTCAATTGTCAGGCCCAGTCTGCTTTCCAGTGAGCTTGGAGCTGGCATAGAATTGCATAGAATTGCATGTGAGGCACTCTTCTTGCTGCTTGAAAAAGCCACTCATCTGTTAAGAGATGCCTCATCTCAACACAAAAATGAATCAGAGAAATATTAAAATTTCTTTTGTAAATGTATAAGCAAAGTACACTCTCTCTGGCTGTCATCCTTAAATTGGGAAACCGAACTGCAATAAAATGTCTGTTGCTTATCCCAAAGTGGCTAGGCAGGTTCTCGTGGATAAAATTGGTTAGGGAGAAGCACTGCTATAGTGGAAAAGGACATTAATTAGGCCATTGTTTACTTCTTCTAGGGCATAGTTTCTTTATAAAGTGGGAATAATTCCTCCACCAAAGCAGTCATTGTAGTTTAAATGTCAGTCTTTAAGGAATAGCATTTACCTTTGATTGCTGGCAGTAAGCGTGTGCTGACCCTCTGGAGATACTGCCAGTTGCCTTGTCCATGGCTCACAAATGTGTGTTTCACTGGTTGCCTTGGCCCTCTGAAGGCTCAGGTTCTCAGGTGGCAGGCATCCCTGTGGAGGAGCAGTGCTGCCTTTACCTGCACAGTGTGGTATGGAAGAGCATTGTGGCTGCCCTAGGGTTGAACCTTCTGTCGCTTGCTACTGTTGACACCCTGGATAAGCAACCCACTTAATCTTACGACTGTTGCATTCCCCTGCTTTACTGTCTAGGTTTTTGGAGCATTACTGGAATGAAAGCAGAAGTTGTTAGCATTTAGTCTTTCTTGGTCTAGAATATTCTGGCTAATGACAAGACTGCAGTAATTGTTGGGGACTTTTGGAAAGGGATAGGTCCAGGCTTTGGAGCTGCTTTTTTATCCTAGGAGGACTTCATGTCTGCCATGATCTTAACACTGCTGACAACTCTTTTATAGATGCTTTTGCAGCGTGGAGCTTTGAGAGTTCAGTTCTTCAAATAAAAACATTAAAATTAAGATGTTAGATGCCTCAAATGTTACCATCTGGAAGCTTCACCTAGCTCTTATCTTCCTATTCTAAAAACAACCATACATTACAGAGTTTAAATATATCTGGCACTATAGAGTAAGACAAAGCTGATCAGAGCAGGTTACCTGCCCTCAGAGAGCTCAGTTTCATAAGAGAGTTACTATAATACAGTAGGATAAGTACTCTGAGAGATAGGCAAGGATTATACAGAAGGCAGCAATTAATTTTACTGGGTCAGGCAGGCTTCCCAAAGGAGATAACATTGGAACTTTGCCTTGAAGGATGAGCTGCAGCCAACATGTAGGCAAGTGAAAATTGCTCTCCTGCCAGGTTTCACACATGTAACTTAGGTTATTGAACCCTAATTGAGAATGGCGGTACAGGTACATGGGCAAAGGCAGTGCCAAATTATTTTGGTTCCGTTTTCAAGCAGTAAGAGACTTGCAAAGATTATCTTTAAAAAAAAAAAAAAAAAAAAATTCCCGTTAGGTGAAGAACCCATTACACTATAGAAAACTGAAGCACTTAGGAGGGGGAACCATAATTCTTCCCCCATTGTGTTGGTGTTCTGGCTTGTTATTAAGGCTTTTTTCCTTCTTAGTCTCCTATATGAGGAAAACTGTTTTATTCTTGCAAATGCGGTACCTGAACAAGAATTCTACTTTTAAAGTCATCTGTGGCTCTTCTGCATGTGTGTTGATGGCTGAGGTCACAGAGTGACAGCAGTTTGCTTGATCAGACTATTTTTGTCCTGGTTTTGCTTTCAGGAATAGTCGAGTGCAATGGAGGAGTGACCGAGGAGGATGAGGTGGAGGTCATCCTTGCACAGGAGCCTGCTGCTGATCAGGAAGTACCAAGGGATGCTGTCTTGCCTGAGCAGTCTCCAGGAGAATTTGACTTTAATGAGATCTTTAACCTTGATAAGGTGCCAGGCTTGGCTTCGGTGAGTGTAGCAGTAGCATGCTTTATAAACTGTATGATTAAATTCGACCTAAGTATTTAAGACATCACTTTTAAAGTGATGTTTTGTTAGATGCTTTGGGGGTTTTTAGCTTTATTCTTAAAT
Source organism: Lepilemur ruficaudatus (assembly GCA_963574885.1). Taxonomy (NCBI): domain Eukaryota; kingdom Metazoa; phylum Chordata; class Mammalia; order Primates; family Lepilemuridae; genus Lepilemur; species Lepilemur ruficaudatus. Next base: position 25,961 of record CAUYRT010034461.1, on the reverse strand, counting down.
ATTTGAATTTTTGTTGGCTTTGGGAGGCTTAATGGAAATGACTAAATGAGACTTCCCTACCAGTTAACTTTATTGCTATTCTAGTGGCACTGCACTAAAAATTGTTCAGATGTTTAAGAACATTGTCTCCTTTCATTTTTAATGAATTAAGTGTTCGTTGTAAAGACTTACTATGAAGGTGGCTTGTAATAACTGGTGATTGGTGTCACACTGACCTGCATTCCTTAGGGGGAGGCTACCTGGTTAGGTATTACCTTTCGTGATGTGATGGTTCCAAAAACATTTAGTGAAAAGGAACTTGCAGTACTGTCAGTGTTGCTGTTAAACTCTTGAGGTCTAGTCTTTCTAGACTTTAAAAGTAGAAACAATGAGCCATCTCTAAATCTTCACTTGATACTTGCCCTTCTTCTACCGCTTTGGCATTGATGGATTAGTATAGCCTCACCAAATTTTTGGAGAAGAGATACAACTGTGACCTGTGCACATAGGAATGAGTTTTTTCTGTGGTTGCTGAAAAAAAAATGCAAAGAACTATGCTAAAATAGAATTTAAAAACCATTTGACAAAAAAAATCCATACACTGCAGATGTCCCATTTATAACACCAGATGTACAAGTTTTAACCAGTCCTTTAGAATTGGTGGTTCATGGAATTTTAACTTAAATGACTCTACTCCTAAACCATAACTGGCGCTTGTTGATTACTGTGTGAGCAGACAAAACGAGGCATAACAGATCAGGCACATTAGCCTGACTCCTTTGTCATTTGCCTTCCACCCAAAAGATTACCACCAAGTGAGTAGGTACTGCGTAGCACTGACAGGTACACTGCCACAGGTGAATTCTAGGGCAGTACTTCTTAAATTCTCTATGGTGAGGGGCCAGGCTTTATTTCCACTCCATTGAGGACCAATATTTTAGCATATAAAAGTTTCAAAGCATTTACTCTCACTTTCTGAACTTATCTCAGGGTAGACCAGCATGGTCCACACTTGTCTATGGCACTGTTCAGCAGGATGTGGAATGCAGCTCCAAATAAACAGTGGCAACTGCCTGTGTGGTTTTCTTCCTGACGTTCTAGCATGAGTTTTAGTTGCAAGTCTCCTAGCTAATAGTTCTTTGAGTCACATCCAGATGGGAGCTTATTTTATCCAATGTAAAACTAAATGGGCCTCTCAAATTCTTAACTTCTGAGGGTAATTTTTTATAATTTTATAATATAATTTTTTAAAACTAAATGGGCTTCTCAAATTCTTAACTTCTGAGGGTAATTTTTGCATTCTCTCAGAAGACAGATGGAAATCTTATTATAGAAAGTTCTCAAAGACAAGGTCAAAATTTAGAGACCTATAGTGGGCTCTAAATGTGAGCACTCATGAAACTCACCTTTGTGCTTAGAAGAAGAATTTACTCTTTAATCCAAATTAAGTGCTAAACCTAAACTTTTGATAATAGGCAGCATGCATACAGAGGTTGTTCGAGGTTTTACATACAGTAAGTCATTTTATCTTCACAAATCCCTTATAAGATTACTGTTATTTCCATTTTACAGATGATGAAACAGGCACAGAATTTAGATAACTTGCCCAAAGTCACACAGCCAGTGAGTGGTGGAAACTGACTTCTAATTTATGCAATGTCAGTAAGAGTTTCTGTCCTTAACTCTGTACAACTATACTGCTTCTGAAGCATAAAAGGTAGAAATAGAAAAAGAAAAATGAAAACAAGAAAAGTAAAACAAAACCAAAAGTTTTAGAAAGCAAAGGAAAAAAAAGAATAGGAATAGTGACTGAGCACCATCTGATCATTTGGCCCTCACCCTCAACAAAACTAGGTTAATGCTGAGCAGTCAGAAGTCTGTTTCCATGTTTTTCATGGAGGTACTGCTAATTAAGGTATATATTCTATAATCCACTTAAAAGAAAATTAGGATCAGTAAAAACATGCTCTGGGCTGGGCATGGTGGCTCATGCCTGTAATCCTAGCACTCTGGGAGGCTAAGGCAGGAGGATTGCTTGAGCTCAGGAGTTCGAGACCAACCTGAGCAAGAGCGAGACCCTTTTCTACTATAAATAGAAAGAAATTAGCCAAACAACTAAAAATAGGAAAAAAAAAAAAAAAAAGCTGGGCACAGTGGCGCATGCCTATAGTCCCAGCTACCCGGGAGGATTACTTGGGCCCAGGAGTTTGAGGTTGCTGTGAGCTAGGCTGACGCTACAGCACTCTAGTCCAGGCAACGGAGCAAGACTCTGTCTCAAAAAAAAAAAAAAAAAATGCTCTGGGCTGTATAACCAGCTGAACTCTAATGAACGATGCTCAGAAAATGACCAGTTAAGAAAACTAAGGCTCTAAAGGATTTTGAATATTGACAAATAGGTAAAGTGTTTGAAACAGTACTTGACACTTAGCTGTATAAATGTGGGGTGTTAATAGATACAAACATAATTTATTATAACAAAACTAAGAATATACTTTCTTTTATATAACTTGATCACATAGGAAATCTCAAGGCATAATTTGTTTCATTCAGAAATATCTATGAGCAATTCTAGGTTCTGGATACTGTTCTGGAAACTAAAGCTATAATAGTAAACAAAATAAAGTTCCTCATAGAACTTACTTTTTTTTTCTTTCCTCCTAGGGGGTGGCCACCTTTCTGGCCATACCCCATTTCCCAAGACAAGGGTCTTTCAGAGGAAACAATAAGTAATCAAAAATATATATACATATACATACACATATATGTTTGTAGGCTGCATTCACTAGCATCACAACTCTTACTACAGTTCCTAACGCATAACAGGTGCTTACATTGAATGAAGAAAAAGGAAATCAGGCCAGGCATGGTCGTTCACGCCCGTAATCCTAACACTCTGGGAGGCTGAAGTTGGAGAATAGCTTGAGGTCAGGAGTTCAAGACTAGCCTGAGCCAAGAGCAAGACCCCGTCTCTACTAAAAACAGAAAAAATTGTCGGGCGCGGTGGCTCACGCCTGTAATCTTAGCACTCTGGGAGGCTGAGGCGGGCGGATCGCTCAAGGTCAGGAGTTCGAAACCAGCCTGAGCAAGAGTGAGACCCTGTTTCTACTATAAATAGAAAGAAATTAAATGGCCAACTAAAGATATATATATAAAAAGTTAGCCGGGCATGTTGGCGCATGCCTGTAGTCCCAGGTACTCGGGAGGCTGAGGCAGAAGGATTGCTTGAGCCCAGGAGTTTGAGGTTGCTGTGAGCTAGGCTGATGCCACAGCACTCATGCTAGCCCGGGCAACAGAGTGAGACTCTGTCTCAAAAAAAAAAAAATAAATAAAAAAAAAAAAATTAGCTGGGCATGGTGGCTCGTGCCTGTAGTTCCAGCTACTTGGGAGGCTGAGGCAGGAGGATTGCTCGAGCCCAGGAGATTGAGGTTGCTGTGAGCTAGGCTGATGCCACAGCACTCTAGCCCATGTGACAGAGCAAGACTCTGTCTCAAAAAAAAAAAAGAAAAAGAAAAAAAGGACATCAAATTGGAAATCCTGAACTATTTTTTTTAATATATTTTTTACTTTAATGGATTTTCTTTTTTTCCATCAGTATAGAGTGCCCAGAGAAACCTAACTATTCAGAGTAATAGGAACATGACATAGGAAAACCTTGATGATATAATCAAAAGTATGTTCAGAAAAAAATGTATAGCTTTAAATGTATTCATTAGAAATTCGGGGGAGGGGCCGGGCGTGGTAGCTCACACCTGTAATCCTAGCACTCTGGGAGGCCAAGGCGGGCAGATCGCTCAAGGTCAGGAGTTCGAAACCAGCCTGAGCAAGAGCGAGACCCCGTCTCTACTAAAAATAGAAAGAAATTAACTGGCCAACTAAAAATATATAGAAAAAATTAGCTGGGCATGGTGGCACATGCCTGTAGTCCCAGCTACTCGGGAAGCTGAGGCAGAAGGATTGCTTGATCCCAGGGGTTTGAGGTTGCTGTGAGCTAGGCTGATGCCACGGCACTCACTCTAGCCTGGCCAACAGAGCCAGACTCTGTCTCAAAAAAAAAAAATAAAAAAAGGAAAAGAAATTCGGGGGAGGGAGGATGGATATATAAACACCTAATGGGTACGATGCGCACCATCGGGGGGATGGACACACTTGAAGCTCTGACTTGGTTGGGGCAAAGGCAATATATGTAACCCAAACATTTGTACCCCTGTAATATGCTGAAATAAAAAAAAATTGAAAAAAAAATTCCAACAAACATCTAGAGTAAAACAAATACAAAAATGTAGAAATTTCTATAAAAATGAAAAGAAACCAAGCATTGATAGATAAAACCAAGTAATCGTCAAAGAGCAAAAGTATTTCACAATATTTGTTTGATCACCAGAATATTATGACTCCAAGTATATGACTTGTCTAAACGACTTTTGTTTTAAGGACCAGATTAATAGCCATATAGGCCCCCACCTTTTTTTTTCCTGTAGACTTTCTCTGTGGTGAGTGTTTAGGTTACCTTAAATTGCTGTTAAAAATCTACTCTAATAAGGACAGCTATGAAAACACCAGAATCCAGTTCCCAGGCTCCTTGTCTCAATTATCTGATGGCTGACAAGGATGTAGCAGAGGATGCCCTGACCAAAAAGGCAGAGCTGTGGGTCCAGGTCTCTATTTCCTGCACCAAGGTACAGGAGGCAAGGCCCTGCTGTTAGAGTGTTCCAGCTTGCTCTGTGGTAATAAATTGACTGGCTAGATAAACTCTTAGGATTCTTGTCAGGTTTAAATGCTTTAGCTTCTTGATGTTAGTATTTCCACTAAATGTGTGTAAAAGAAACTTTGTTTCCACTCTTTAACTGTGCTTTAGTTATAATAAAACTTCACTTCTCCACCAGAAGTACAGTTGGACACTGAACAAAATACGGAAATGGCTTTCTCAACACTTACTTTAAAAAATCTTTAGAAAATGTCCAGATACTTTATGACCATGTCCTTTGCTTTTTCATGTTCTTCCTGTGTATCTTTTTTCCTACGCAAAATGATCAGGAAATAAAAGGAGTTAAAATACAAAGCCATCATTTTTGCTATTTGTAAAATTTCAATGTTGAACATTAAAACATTCTTAATAACTATAGCTTTTAATTCTTTTATAATTCCTGTTTATCACTAAGGTAGCATAATATTTGTGATACAATCCCCAATTTTTCACAGTGAAACATCACTCTTAATGCTTCTCTTATACTTAATGCAAAATTAGTGCATTTGAAAGTCAGCATTATTTAAGGTAAGATATTCTATAGGTGGAATGTGATTTAAACTGTGGATAAATCCTCTCAAAATAGAAGTTCCAGAAATAATGATCGAATTAGAGTCTTGAATTAAAATCCCTTCAAGAGAAGTATTTTGTGGCTCAGTTTGGGTATGGAGTATGAAAACATTCTTCCAGATAAGAACAAACAATAAATCTAACCTTCCCTTGCTGAAATTTGATTGGGAACTGTAGGTTTCAGACTTCAGGTAAACAAAGTCACCAATGTACCAGTTTTTGGAAAAACATGTTTTTTGTTTATCTGTGGTATCAGAGTGAAAGTATATGCCTTATATTCAAGGATGTGCCTCATTTTTTGATTGATTGCTTTATCTTGTGTTTTCTAAATATTGATAAGACTATTGCAGAAAGATCAATTTTGGTATTTAACTGAACTTATTTTATGCTTAAATGTAGTTTTTAGGAAAAATTGGAATATTACTATTCTAAATAATAGAAATTACTATTATAAAATGTTGAATAAATTATTTCTGATAGTGCATTATTTAATTTCCCTTATTTAAAAAAAATTTTAATGATTTTTAAAAATAATAATCACTATCACCCACACTAGAGTATAGTAGTGAGATCATAGCTCAGTGTAACCTCAAACTACCGGGCTCAAGCTATCCTCCTGCCTCAACCTCTCAAGTAGCTGGGACTATAGGCATGTGCCACCATGTCTGGCTAATTATTTTATTTTTTGTGAGACAAGATCTTGCTATGTTGCCCAGGCTGGTCTCAAATGCCTGGCTTCAAGTGATCCTCTCACCTATGCCTCTCGAAGCACTAGGATTATAGGCATGAACCATCACACCTGGCCGTATCCTTATTAAACCAAAACCATGGAGGTCAGGTTAGGAAGAAAAGAAACACCTGAAAACCCTTTATTAAGCTCAAACAGAATTAGAGATCAGTTAAAATTTCATCTTTCATAATGTGATGCTTTCTAAACTTTGACTTGGAATTATGATCTTTATAAGCTGTACACCTTTGGCTTCTGAAATTGTCAGGATTTAATTTCATAGTGTTCATTACAAACTTGAAACCACCAAGTTTGAAGCAAGGGTTTTCTTTCATCAGTTCTCCATACTTGATGTTTAGTTGAAGGCCACTCTTCAGCTTGACAGTGGAATGGTTCATTGTGGTGCTGATTTTGACTTTGAAACCATGTCCTCTGAGAACATTCAGTAGTACATGGATTTTCTAATGAGGCAAAGAGTAGAAAGCCAAAACATTCTCTGTGGCATAGAGGCTTTGCTTTATATTTTTATAAAATACATGGTTGGCTATACCCAAGTTTAGGTTACTCAGAAATGACCCAGAAAGGGAAAGAAAAATTAAAGGTGTTCAAAATCCTAAGTTCTGAGAGTGTTTACCTTCAGGTCAGCAGCATCAAAGGAAGTTTCAAAGTAAGTGAACCTTCTGTAAAATTTGAACCTTTTTGTCCTTTTTCACCTAGACACTATTATCTTAGCTCCTATTGTCTTTCTCTTTAGATGATAGAAGATGTTTTGGGAGAAGGGTCAGTCTCTGCCAGTCGGTTCAGTAGGTGGTTCTCTAACCCGAGTCGATCAGGAAGCCAATCCAGCAGTCTTGGGTCAACACCACATGAAGAACTGGAGAAACTCGCAGGTAAAATGGCTTCAGATTCTGGCCTTAAATGTAGACTTGAGCTTTCTCGGACGTAATTAATTCTGCCTTCATTAGTTAGGGGTCCATTGGGGCCAAAGGGTCTTTGGACACTGAAAAGACATCAATTTGTGTCCTTTTAATACTGTTAAAGATAAGTTTTTGTGTTTTATTGGGGCCAGTTAATTATGAATGTATATTTACAATATCAGGTCTGGAGCAAGCCATCCTCTCTCCTGGACAAAACTCTGGAAATTATTTTGCTCCTATACCATTGGAAGACCATGCTGAAAATAAAGTGGATATTTTAGAAATGCTACAGAAAGCCAAAGTGGATTTAAAACCTCTTCTTTCCAGCCTTTCTGCAAATAAAGAAAAACTTAAAGAGAGCTGTAAGTGTTCATGAGAATCTGCTTTAGATATCTGAAAAGGTTTGTTTCCGGTTTGGATGTTCATTCTTTTTTTTGTTTTTGTTTTTTTGAGACAGAGTCTTGCTCTGTCACCCCGGCTACAGTGCAGTGGCATCATCCTAGCTTATTGCAACCTCAAACTCCTGGGCTCAAGTGATCCTCCTGCTTCAGTCTCCCAAGTAGCTGGAACTACAGGTGCATATCACCACACCCAGCTAATTTTTTTGTATTTTTGGTAGAGACGGGGTTTTACTCTTGCTCATGCTGGTCTCAAACTCTTGACCTCAAATGATCTTCCTGCCTCGGCCTCCCAGAATGCAAGTGTTACAGGCATGAGCCACTGTGCCTGGCCTAGATGTTCATTCTTTAGACAGTTGGTTCTAATATACTTTTTCACCAAGTCAAATATGTTGTGGGTTTTGTTTAATGTTCTTCAAAAAAATTCATTTTATCAAATAATACCTCCTCTTTCAGAATCTGGTAGTGAGTGGGTCATGGGCCCATAGTAAGAACTTTTCTTCCAGGTTCTTACCTAGGCCCTGATTGTAACACTCCAGTGAATGCTTTAGTTCTCTGGAACATATCTTGCCAGTTCCTCACTACTGCATCCCAATCTGTCATGTTCTTTTTTAGGCTATAAGCCATCAACATAAAAAGTTAGTGATATAATATCCATAGTGCAAGTATCAATCTTGCTGATGTTGGACTATCTGGCATTCCTGTCCCAGGTAACAAGTCTCCAGAAGACTCATAAGATATCCTTCTGCAGGATGCATAGCGGGAACTTATCAAGTTTTAAAGCTTAACACCTCATGTTATGGTCCTCCAGTTTCTGGCATCTAAATATTTTAGATTTACTTTATGTTGTCTCTTACTAAGTACACATTATAGCCTTATTCCTACTAAGCAATTACGATTTTTTTGTTTTGTTTTGTTTTGTTTTTTTGAGACAGAGTCTCACTTTGTTGCCCGGGCTAAAGTGCCATGGCATCAGCTTAGCTCACAGCAACCTCAAACTCCTGGGCTTAAGCAATCCTTCTGCCTCAGCCTACCGAGTAGCTGGGACTACAAGCACGCACCACCATACCTGGCTAATTTTTTCTATATATTTTTAGTTGGCCAATTAATTTCTTCTATTTTTAGTAGAGACAGGGTCTCACTCTTGCTCAGGCTGGTTTCAAACTCCTGACCTTGAGCTATCCACCTGCCTCGGCCTCCCAGAGTGCTAGGATTACAGGCGTGAGCCACCGCGCCCAGCGTATGATTATTCATTGTCTTCAATTTCTCTGTTTGGTGTTAGCCTTTTCTGACAGATTCACTTTAATTGCAAAATGAATTATTTTACCCTTAACCGTTGTGGTAGTCAAAGAGCATTTCTACAAAATATCTCTTTGCTTGATTTAACCTGAGCTTTCTCAACTTTTCAGCACATTCAGGAGTTGTACTGTCAGTGGAAGAGGTAGAAGCAGGGCTCAAGGGTTTGAAGGTGGATCAGCAAGTGAAAAATTCAACTCCCTTTATGGCAGAACACCTAGAGGAGACCCTGAGTGCTGTAACCAACAATCGACAACTCAAGAAAGATGGAGACATGACTGCATTTAATAAGCTAGTGAGCACCATGAAGGCAAGTGGGACTTTGCCTTCTCAGCCCAAAGTCAGCGTAAGTATTTGGCATAAACCCCAGGCTTTTCTCCTTTTCCCTCTTTCTATTCCACTTCCAACCACAATAAATATATTTTTAAAAAGGTATTCTGAGTAAGCTGGAGATTCTTTAGTAGTCATTTGGTCCTTGATGCTTTTGTGCGCTCTTAAATGATCGATATGCTATTTGTCGCTAGAAAAAACAGGTCTATGGTTTATGTACTGTGGGTGACAGTGTAAAGATTAAAAGATTCAACCTTATGCTGGTACCTGTATTTTAGCTTTTTCAAGTTACTGCTAAAAAAGGTATAAAACTATCTTTGTGGATGAATTCCAGAGGAAGTTTTCTGGTTATTCAGCTACTTAAGTTCATATAATTTACCACATTTTTATGGTAAAATCTTTATTTTCACACCTTTTAATCACTCCCAGATACCTAAGATTACCTGCTTTCTTGATTAGGCAGTCATATAAATCATTTGTAAGTATCTAAGATGGATTTTTCAAGATAATTGCATTCTCTCAGTTTACTAATGGAAAAGGCTGTGGCTCCAAATTTTTTAAGCTGTCACACATGAAATTAGATTACAAGGTGACTGCATGTCTATAAATTTAGGAACGTAGCATATACTGGTCTTTGTCATAACAATTTTTACAGAGTGGTTCTCAGCCATGGCCTAAGTGTTAATGTTGCTCTCTCTTGATACAGAGTGGTGGGACAGCAAGGTGTAGATTTGAATAATAAATACAGAATTATTCTAGTTGCTGAGCTATAGCAAATTTACCAAATTGGATTTTGCCTCTTTTTTCCTGCTGACCTCTGCTTGTCTGAGAACTACAAATTAGCCAAAGTGTAAACAGGTGTTTGATTCACTATGTCTTGAACCAAAGGAAAGCAACTGATTTTTAATGTTCTTTATCTGACTAATTGCTAACGATAGAGATTTCAACCTGTTTGGTCAGACAGAGGTGCCATTAATCCTGGCGTTAGTGCCAGGACTGTGACCTATTTCTGAAAGGAAGCATCTTAGATAAGTAGACTTCATTACTTTGTATCTAACCACACCATCCCAGTTACAGGGGAATGTTCTTATAAACTGCTTTAGTTATTTCCATACAAAGAATCATTAAATACAAATGCTTTCAAATGAGGACCAGATTGAAAGATTGTAAACTATCCTCTTCTCTCTCATTACGTTTGCGTTTTGGTGATTGGGTACTGACTGAAGTGGTGTGGGTCAAATCTTACAATTATCTTCTTTCATTTTTGACTAAAGAAATGAAGGCAAGGGCATTCAGGAGTTTACCTGATGTTTTCCAACATTTTGTTTCAGGTATGATTCTAGGATTTGATATTAACACAACTGACCCTGAGTTATAAGGGTAGTTGGTTTGATATTGGGGGTTTTGGTGCTCTAAAGCTGCAGTCCCCAACCCCCAGGCCACAGCCGGTACCGGTCCATGGCCTGTTAGGAACCAGGCTGCACATCACCACCTGAGCTCTGCGTCCCTCCCAACCTACCCCCCTCTGTGGAGAAACTGTCTTCCATGAAACTCATCCCTGCTACCAAAGAGGTTGGGGACCGCTGCTCTAAAATATGTCTGGTTTCAGCTGAGAATGAGCCTCAAACACCTGCTAAAGGGATGAATGACATAATTGAAGTGGCCAAGTAAAGACTAAGACAAACTCAACCTAGGAAAGAAAGCAGTAAGAAAAGTAATGGAATAAGCATACCAGGTGTTATCTCAAAATATTACTCGATTTGCATTTTGTTAAGTCATGGTCCACTTTTTAAATCAATGTCTTTAATTACTACTGTGTGTATTATGTATACTATTTCTGGTCTGCCTCCATCCTCCATCCATTTAGGTTCTGTCACATCGGTTCATCCACAAAATAAGACGTGTTCAATCTAAATTCCATTTTAAATTGAATTACAGTCTTTATCCTCCAAATAGAATAAGTCATGTAGTATAAAGTTACCTGTTTCTTTTTGTTAGATGGAAGTAAATGATTCTTGAGGAGATTGCTTATTAAAATTGTCGACATTTACTCCCAGGTCCAAAACCAACGATAACACACTTCAGTATCCTTGGGCTGTTTGTCATGCCTAAGGACACTGCTGTGGATTTTGACAGCTCCATCTAGTGGAAGGGAAACTAGAATGGCTTGTTGGAATGGCTTGTTTAAAAATAAAGTTTAAAATTCCTGAACTATGAAACTCTAAAACATAACAATTCTGGCCAAACTTACATGTTGTTTACTAGGTTTTTAAAACCATATGTGGTCAATAAATCTTGTTAAAGGTAATGGGTAGTGGCCAGGCACAGTGGCTCATGCCTGTAATCCTAGCACTTTGGGAGGCTGAGGTGGGAGGATCACTTAAAGCTAGGAGTTTGAGACGAGCCTGAGCAACATAGACCCCCCCGTCTCTACAAAAAATAAAAATTTAGCCAGGTTTGGTGGCCCACACCTGTAGCCCAGCTACTCAGAGGCTAAGGGCCGCAGGATCACTTGAGCCCAGGAATTTGAGGTTGCAGTGAGCTATGATGATAAGTAGCAAGAGTTGTCTCAAAAATCTGTGGCTTCTTACTAAATAAGTTCTCCTAAATTTCACCTTTTGTTTTTTTTTTTCACCTTTTGGCCATGGTGTTAGAAACAAGGAAATGGACTAGGGTTAGCACATAGAGGTTCTAAGTGAAATTTGCACGTACATGTGACCAGTTTTTCCATTCCCAGATTTTTTAGGACCTGTGTGGTATGAGAGTAGAACCAGTTGGTCTAAGTTTTCTGTGACTTGAATAGTTTTCTGCTGTTAAGTGTCAACTCCCTGGTGGGGGGAGTGTTTTATGCTTTCTTATGGTCCCTAATTAATCTGTAAGTTAAGTGTGCTAAGAAGGTTAAAGCCAGTTTTTCTTTGACTTTTTTTAGCGAAATCTTGAAAGCCATTTGATGTCCCCTGCTGAGATTCCAGGCCAGCCTGTCCCTAAGAACATCCTGCAGGTACTTCTCAATCTTATACTGTGGCCTTGGAGTCTTGAACAGTAGTCCTCTGAACTGGTTTTGTGTAGTAGCCCATCTTTGGGCCTTAGAGAATGATCCATGTTGCCTGGCAGTCAAGGATTTGAGATTGCTGCCTGACATAGTTCTGATTTGCTGTTAATTTCAATGGATGGGAGAGGGGGTGGCTAAAAAGTTGACATAAGCCTTGATTTCCAGTTTGCAGGTTTGCAATTTCTGTGAAACTAAGTATATAACTTGTATTTGTAGCACTAACTTAAAGCAAATGTCGCTAGCTGAACATTCAGAGAAATGTGTTGCATATACACATGCCAAGTCCCTCAATGGAGCATATGGGAGATTCATGTGGCTTCAAAAAGTTAATCTATAATCCACAGCCTCTGACTAGAAAGAACTAAATTTGTTTACAGGGGTTTGGCTTTTCTGCCTTTAGGAACTTCTGGGCCAACCAGTTCAGAGACCCACTTCTTCTAATCTTCTGAGTGGCCTTATGGGGAGCTTGGAGCCTACAACATCTTTACTGGGCCAAAGAGCACCCTCTCCTCCCTTGTCACAGGTGTTTCAAACTCGAGCAGCCTCAGCAGACTACCTTCGCCCAAGAATACCATCACCAATTGGTAAATCATGCTTAAGTATAGATGACTGTTCTCCACCCCACCTTCTATATAGGTTATACTTCTCCCCTAGAACCAGCAGTATTTCATGGGCATCCTTGAAGAGTTTAAAAAGAAACATGAGAATTTATTATACTTTTGTGGGGTGGAGGAGCAAATGTGGAAGTTAACTTATTTCCAGCTGCCCTTCTAGGCGAGTATGTTCATGTTTAGGTAGTTTTTTCTTGAAATTAATCTAAATTGGATCCAGCTCTTCAGTAATTTTCCTTATTTTGGGAATTCAATCCAAAAAAGTTAATTTGACTTCTTAAGTTTTTCCTTGATATGCAGCAGAAATCAGCATAGTGTCTCTCTACCAAGCCATTAAATTTGATAGACAGTCTCATGGCTAATTTAGAATGTGACTGAAAGAACTTCCAGAAAGCTGTCCTAGCAATGTGTTTGCATAGAATATCATAATGTTCCTGCCATCCTGGACCACTTCAGGTTGCTGGCCACTGTGGCTCCTGTCAGTAATACCTTGAAGAGGCAGTTTTCAAAATCTGCCATCCACAAATAGGGGGATAGACTGGAAAGTGTGTGAACCTCAGCACTGGTCTCTGCTTTTGTACCAGCTGGCTTAGTGATAACAGGCCAAACTGGTGGCTAGAAAAGCTCTTCTCTACCAGATAGAGGTCTTGGCTCTGAAAGGGACAAAGCTGACAGCTAAGTGGGGAAGATGGATATATACTAGACAATTGAGGCCATTAAGTGCTCTGATTGAGGTCTGCATAGCCTAGTCTGGAGGCACAGAGGGAGAGGGACATCTGTCAACCTAGAGAGTCAGTGCTGCCCAAGAGAGAACGGTGTTCAGCAAGGAGCAGCACATACACCATCTTGACAGCCACTGATACTGTCACTTTCCCAACAGGTTTTACACCAGGACCACAGTTACTCGGAGATCCATTCCCAGGCATGCGCAAGCCCATGAGCCCTGTCACAGCCCAGGTCAGGCTGAGCTCTTTCTAAAACTCAATCTATTTTCACCCTATTGTTGCTTGTGGGGTGTAGAACTGAATTGCTGCAATTCTTAGAAGTGGTTTTGAACTATAATGCAAGCTCAATGAAGGTGAGAAAATTGCTAAATAATACTTAAATCAGTAAATCCTGTTCAGTGAATAACAGCACCATCGTCAGGTTTGCAGTATCAGATTTTTCTCAGCTGCTGCTTAAACCTTTCTAAAAGCTAAGAGATACTTTTGTAGAAAGTGCACTGACTATGCTCATTGTTCTACTGACCCTCCTCCCTTGCCACTTCTGTTCAGCAGATGAGCCAGCTAGAGTTACAACAGGCAGCTTTGGAGGGGGTAGCCTTGCCACATGACCTTGCTGTACAAGCAGCAAACTTCTACCAGCCTGGCTTTGGCAAACCACAGGTGGACAGAACCAGAGATGGATTCAGAAACAGGTACTACTAATTCTGCCCATGTGGAAATTTGCAGATGTAGTTTTCCTGAGATTAACAAATTAGTTAACTGTAGTATAATTCTGTTGCACGTGTTGGTATGTTGTATAACATATGGTAGAAATTTCATCCTACTCCAAATATTACCAAGAGAAAATAATATGATTAAATTCTTCAGGGGATTAGGATTTTCATCCTATGAGGTATTTTTTTTTTCTTGATTTATAAGTTACTTTTTTTGGTTTCACTTTGCTAATTAGTGAAATGAAAAGGATGCTGCCTGCCTTATTTACTACCTCAAGATTGTTATGAGTAAACATATTTTAATTTTTTGTTTCTACCAGTTAAAGGATTTATTTTTACAGATGTAACTAGCATAGCTCCTTATTCCTTCCCCCATAGGTTCCATGTTATCGAACTGTCCCTTGATGTAGGTTTGTTACATCAAGAGTTTATTGGTCAGAGCTGTTAGCAAGTAGAGTACTGACTTTTCTCTTTTTCTACTAGTTGCAACAGTAGTAAAATGAAAAGAATCATAAGTTGGGAAGAAAAGGAGTAGCAATATTCTTTTTTATTGCAAAATAAAACACAGAAAACTGCATAAACAAATGTGTAACTTATAAGGCAAACTCCCTTGTTAACCACTCAGAAGTCCTTCGTGTGCCCTATGCCAATAAATACTCCTCCCTCAGAAGTGACTATTATCCAGGATTTAAAAGTAATCTAGCTTAATTTTTTGAGTTTCATCACCAAAATGTACATCCCTGAACACTACAGTTTAGTCTTGCCTATAAAATACTTAGTAATTAAGCAGTATTTATGACATGGTGGCTTATGCCTATAATCCTAGCACTTTGGGATGCCAAGGAAGGAGGATCACACGAGGGCAGGCGTTCAAGACCAGCCTGAGCAACGTGATGAGACCCCGTCTCCACCAAAAACAGAAAAATTAGCTGGGCATGGTGGTGTGTGCCTATAGTCCTAGCTATTGGGAGGCTGAGGTAGGCGGATTGCTTGAGCTCAGGAGTTTGAGAGCAGCGTGGGCAACATAGCGAGACTTTGTCTCTAAGAAAAATAAAAAACAAAAAAAGAAACAGAAAAAAGAAAGAAAAAAACTTTCATGAAGACATTGAGACCAGGAGGTAGGTACACCTTACATAAGTGCATCCCATTAGCACTCAGTACATTCACTAATCTGTCTGCCCACACACATATTCAGTGTCAACAGTGTGGAAATAATGGGATACTAACTGGTAAGAAGCCATGGATTTAGGCTTCCTGTCTACCTATGATTCAGAGAACCTCCAGAATCACTGAAAATACTTGGCCCTTGACCTTTGTGGCACAAAGTTTAACATGGCTGAAATGCAGTGAAGCTTTCAATAGCTGGTGAGCTCACATAATTCTTTCTCCTCTTAACCTGTTAATGTTTATATCAACAACTGTTTCCCCATTTTCTTTCCAAGTTAAGGGAGAATGAGTAGAATGGCTAGGAGAGAAGTCTGTTCTTTTTCCTTTATTTGGGAGGCCCTGAGATCAATCTTGTGTGTAGACCAGGATTAGTGGGGAATGCTACATATAACTGGATCCTAAAGTAGCTGAAACTCTTGATTCCCTATGTGATCTGAACCAGTATCAGTTCTGTGCTGTGTACTGTGCTAATTAGTGTTGCTCCCTGCTCTCTGGAGCATAGGCGGCCCACAGAATGAAGACCCTTCCTAGCTTACCTCACTTGTCATCTGTAAATAAACCATATACCAGCCCTGGATAACCCTATTAGTCCCAAGGTCTTCCCAAGTCCCTGTACCTGTTCCCTCTACCTGAACCATTGTTCTCCATCCTTAGCTTCTTGTTGGCTGCACATCTAATGCATGTTCTTCCCCATGAAGCTTCCCCAGTCCCTAGAGTGCCCTATTATTCCTTCTTCAGCTCCGTTTTCCCATTATCCCTTACCTACATGCTTTGGTTTGCCCTAGTTTTTTGTCTCCCACATGGGACTGACAGCTCTTGAAGGCCAGGGCCATGTTTTATTAAGCTTTTGTCTTCCCTCAGGATTTACCATGTACTTTTGTGTATGTTTGGTACTTAGTAAGTGCTTGGGAAACTGAACTAGATAAGGGAAAGCGGATGTTAAATTCCTAGCTGGTCTTGAGTATTATATGGTTTTAGGACTTGGTGTTTGAACAGATTGGGGCTCACATTGATAATTGGTTTGTTCATAGGCAACAACGAGTGACCAAGTCACCAGCACCCTTGCACCGAGGGAATTCCTCTTCCCCAGCCCCTGCTGCCTCCATCACAAGCATGGTCAGTGACCTTTAGTGACTATGAATGACTTAAGGCTTTTCCCTGTTTGGTGTTCCGTATGTTGTACCCTTTGTGCCCCTAAATGTCCTTGAGTGCTTTCCACAGGAATAATTGATCTAGTAGTCTTTCATACCTACCTATTTATTAGATCATCCCCTTTTAGGTCACAGTATAACTCTTAGGATTCTAGAAGCCCCTGAATTGGGGAAAGTGTGTCCCAGCAGATAAACAAGTATGGGCCAGGACACACAAGGTGACACAGTATGTTCAAATAAATGAACAGCTAGTGTGGGGAAGCAGGAAGACAAAGGTGAGAAACAGGAGGTGAATTGGATGGGGTGAACAGGGGTCGGGGTGGGATGGTGGGAGCGGGAGCTCAGTGAAACATGCTGGGGAGTTCACAGATTCACATTTGCTGATTCACGTCTCAGTGATGTGAACTAAGTCTGGAACAAAAGGGTTTGCTTATATGCAGTGGCAAGGCTAGTTTTACAGCTGACTAGCATTACTTAAAAAATGTTTTATTCCCGGCCGAGCGCGGTGGCTCACGCCTATAATCCTAGCACTCTGGGAGGCCGAGGCGGGTGGATCACTCAAGGTCAGGAGTTCGAAACCAGCCTGAGCAAGAGCGAGACCCCGTCTCTACTAATAATAGAAAGAAATTAATTGGCCAACTAAATATACATAGAAAAAATTAGCCGGGCATGGTGGTGCATGCCTGTCGTCCCAGCTACTCGGGAGGCTGAGGCAGAAGGATCGCTTCAGCCCAGGAGTTTGAGGCTGCTGTGAGCTAGGCTGACGCCACGGCACTCTAGCCCAGGCAACAGTGAGACTCTGTCTCAAAAAAACAAAAATAAAAAGTTTTATTCCTCACAGACCTTTACCATCGTCAAAGCTGATAAACGGGGGAGGGGACTTGCTAAGTGCTTCAGGACCCCAAGTGGGTCAGTCACCTTGGTAGCTTTTCAATTCATAAGCCATGACCTGTCATCTCCCGCCATCTAGGATGTGGGGTGGCTTAATGAGAAAAGGTGCATGCATGATAAAATCATCAAAATAGAAAGACAGTGAAGGGATGGGAACAAATGATTCCAAGTGATGAATCCTAATGGCTGAGGAGACTATTGAGATAATTGTGACATTTCTGGTAGCCATGTTAAGAAGGGAAATATTACAAGTATGTATTATTTAGGTTCTGAGGTTGTCTCTGAAATGGCCTTTCCCAGAAGGAGGGGCTGTTGTGCCAAGGTGTATTTCTGGCCGTATTCTTCCCTTCGCAGCCTAATCTCAGCTGGGAAATGTGTGAAGCAGAGGCTCCATAGGCAGGTCCCCATCGTCAGTGTTGTGAGCAAGGGATGATGCATTTGGGACACTGCCCCATTGTGTTTTCCTTCCAGCAGCTACAGACCACACCATTGGAGTTGGACTTTGCTACCATATAGGCAATATGGGGACTCTTCATTTTGTTGAGTAGCTTGGCCAGGTAATCCTGGCTTCATATTAGGAAAAGGTCCTTAGAGAATGTGCTAATGCCAATCGTTTTTCTCCACAGCTATCTCCTTCCTTTACCCCTACTTCAGTGATTCGTAAGATGTACGAGAGCAAAGAGAAAAGCAAGGAGGAGCCAGTATCTGGAAAAACAGCTCTTGGTGATAGTAAAGAGGATACTCAAAAGGCCATTGAAGGTACTGCAGAGCTGCTGAGGGTACTGCTCAAGAAAGTATGTGACAGAGAGAACATGGGCCTGAATGCTGAGCAGCCTGACCCTGATTCTCTGCAAAGCCCTGGGCAACACCCCTGGCTTCTCTGGGCTGCAGTTCTGTGACAGCGAGAAGGGTCGGACCAGCTCGCATTTGCTTGGCTATGTAAAATTCTGACCAATCTGAGAGTGCTTCAACGTTGAATAATTAGTGATTTAGCAAATTTAGTTCAGCCAGTTTTACTCCTGAAAGGTTCTCTCCTGTCTGTGGAGACTTACCCAGAAAACATGTGAGAGGCTTTTAGGAGATACACAGTAGGGTTTGTGAAGGACACGGTGACACAGATTCTAATAATACGGGTATAGAGTATTGGTCTGAGAGCTTTTTCCCTGTGCTTGAGAAAGCTGTGGGTGGGAGGATGTGGAGAAAGTCCTGTTGGACAGTTCAGAGTCTTTGACCAGAGTGTAACTGCTGTTTAAATATTCTGTTGTGATGGATTTGCATGATTTTATAGGTTGATTTTCCCCCTCTTAGGTTAAAAAGCACATTAATCACAAACATCTGACTAGGATGGTACTAGCTCCCATAAAGATCTACGCCACAGCCATTTGGGCAAAGCAGAGTGCCCAGCAGTTCATCTTCTGGTCCTATTTATAAAGCAAATGATGGTCCCTACCATGCAGTCCTCTAAACTTGTTAAAGAGATCAAATAAAATTGTTAGCTTAAGAAATGAGATTTACTTGACCATTAGGAGGACAAAGTGGGAGAGGTTTGCCAAAATTTTCTTTCTGTCTGGATCCTTACAGAAAAACTCCAGTCATCCAACTCTGTACCCAGTGTCGATCGAGACTCTTCTCCCACTACAAATCCCAAACTGTCAACGTTACAGCGGTCTTCATGTTCCACCCCACTGTCCCAGACCAACCGTTACACCAAAGAACAAGATTATCGACCTAAAGCAGCTGGGAGAAAAACACCCACCTTGGCATCCCCAGTTCCAGGAACACCTTTTCTCCGCCCTGTCCACCAAGTTCCCCTCGTCCCCCATGTCCCTATCGTACGGCCTGCTCACCAGCTTCACCCAGGGTTGGTGCAAAGGATGCTGGCCCAAGGAGTACATCCACAACATCTTCCAAGTTTGCTCCAAGCTGGTGAGTTTGTGATTTGTCCTGGGTGTGGGTCTGTGGAACGGGCATGACAACAATTGCTGGCACTGATGAATTGCTATCCTGTGGGGGATTTCTATCCCCAGAAAGATGTTACTAGATTCTTCCATCTAACTGGTGAGCAGTGGATCCAATCCAGTTCATCAAAAGATTAGGAACCTAGATTGAGCACTCTTCATTCTTAATAAACTTCCAGATCAGCAGCTATACATCCAAGCTTGAAAATTTCTATGTAACATTAGGACGACTACTCAGTAGTTTGGGCTTTTTGCTAAACAGGTGTGCTTCCTCCTGGGATGGACCTGACTCATTTACAAGGAATATCTGGCCCAATCCTGGGTCAGCCCTTTTACCCTTTACCTGCTGCTAGTCACCCTCTGTTAAACCCCCGACCTGGGACACCGCTGCATCTGGCAATGATGCAACAGCAGCTACAGCGCTCAGGTAAGTTCAGGAACGGGCCAGGTGGGTTTCAGTCATCTTGAAGCTTTTAGGACCAGTTTCTGGTGAAGATGAATTGATACTAACACTTCACTGTTTAACTTGTCCTAGCAAGATTAGGGCAAGGGTTAACCAGAGAACAAGATAAAGTAAACTGACCTCTGTGGAATTTAGGATTACAGTTCCTGCAAAGACAGTGAGCAGAGCCAAGTGTGCTCTGGCTTTTCTTGTCCTGTTAGGAGAGAAGGCTGAGAATCTTCCCAACACAGGTTCAGCATAGGGCCTGGACAGGTAGATGCCCTCTCATCAGCTCACGTTACTGATGCTGTGGTGCAGTTACTTGCGATGGGAAGATAGTGGTCATGTCATCCAGGGTGGGTTTTCAATATTGATGGCTTCTGAAAAGCTTAGCTTTTCAAGGTCCTCTTTTCTGACATTCTTCAAGGGAGTTTTCTAAAGAAACCCTAGACTAAATCCTCTGGTAAAGACTTCTGTTTGGACAGGGTCTGAATCAAGCAGAGCCTAATAAAGAACTACCTCCCCCGTCATGCTGTGGACGATAACCCTGCTTATTTCCACAGTTCTGCACCCTCCAGGCTCTGGTTCCCAGGCAGCAGCTGTCAGTGTTCAGACGACGCCTCAGAACGTGCCCAGCCGCTCAGGCCTGCCTCACATGCACTCCCAGCTGGAGCATCGCCCCAGCCAGAGGAGCAGCTCCCCCGTGGGCCTCGCCAAATGGTTTGGCTCAGATGTGCTACAGCAGCCCCTGCCATCCATGCCCGCCAAAGTCATCAGTGTGGATGAATTGGAATACCGACAGTGAGCAGGGCATGCAGGCTCACCTAAGCCTGGACTTATGGTGGCAGGACTCCACTTCCTCGTCTCATGTTGGTTTACTGGCTTTTACTTTGGAGCACTCTGTGCAAAGCACTCTGTTCTGGGCGCTTGTGCACCTGGTGTGGTCTGCATTATGATGGAAGGATCGTAACCAATCGGGTGGAGTCTATATTGTCTGAATACAGGATGCATAGTGTTGTCAGTCCTGGAAACAGTCTTTCTTTTTTGTAAGATATGTGAATGAAGTGTTGGTGTCCTCACTAAGAGGTGGCACCTAAGGGTTCTAAGGAATAAATGTATAGACCCTTATGTACAGACCTGTGTATAAACAACTTTTGTATATACATATAGGATAGCTTTTTTGAACTTATACAGCTGTACATAAAAGTAGCTGATATTAGTTAAGCCTGTGTCGACAGTTTGGATTTTTTTCACTTGTACATTCGGGACTTTTCTTTTGGTTGATTAAAGCTGCATATGTTAAGTGTGTGGATGAAATGAAAGACATTGTTGTTTATTTCCTCCCTGAATCCATTCCTCATTTCTAACCAGCTGTGCTATGAGGTTCAGTATTTTCCTTGAGGGAACGGATCTGACGTTTTCATTTTAGAACTCATAGGATTTACTGTCTTGATTTAGGAGGATGAAGCCTATGGCCTTCTTCCTTGAGCCTTAAAGACCCCAGTGGATCAGTTTGGGCTGGGCTGACCCTGTAGGTAGCCTTATGGCTAATACCAGGATATCTATAGCTTAATTTCCAAGATTGAACCCACCTAGTGAAAACTATTTATTTATTGGGGAATCATGTAATACACTAGTAGTTTCTCTCAAACAAATCATGTTTACTGGAGTATCCTGTTTGTCCAGCTCAGAATTCTGATTTAACCCATTAAAGTCTAATTTTTCCATATAGGCCCTCCTTCAAGATTCTGATGCCGTCCAGGTATACAGTGGCTCATGCCTGTAATCCTAGCACTTTGGAGGATGACTCAAGGCCAGGAGTTTGAGACCAGCCTAAGCAACATAGTGAGAAAAAGTGGGAATAAAATGAATGGAAAGTGTAGCCAGGCCTTCTTTCAGGAAATAGCTATGAACTGTCTTAGGAGCCAGGCTCTATTAAGAGAGAAGGGAAGTCAGGTCCACCGGCCCTTTCTTTGTGAAAGAGAGAGAAGTACAAACATAAACTAAGAATGAAGTTAACTTACAGGGTTAAACTCTGGTTCTTCAATAATTCTATTCCCTTTACCAACAACTGATTCAAGAATGGACATGTGATTCCCTTGAGGCCATGAGACACAAGGACAAACAGGCTAGGTGGTTTCTGGGAACTGGCTTTCCAAAAAGATAAGATTCAGCCCTCTTTATTACCTTCTGGATGCTGACACAGCCTGGGACTGCAGCAGACACTGACTTGTGAGGGGATCCAACTGCCCATAGATTAGTTTGATGAAAAAACCCTGGACCTCCAATGACACAACAGCTGCCATGAACCCATGTAAGCTCCAGACAACTTCTGTGAGAGACCAAGTTTCCATTCATTTTAGCTGGTTAAGTTAGTGCTTTCTGTTAAATGTAGCTAAAAGCATTCTAACTAGTTAATGGCACAGAACAGTGGACCTGCTTAGTTGTGCTAAGGTCAGGAAAGAAAATATGGAATATGTAAATGGCACAGGAAATTCACATCATGCTGTGACAGCCTGTAGGAATGCACCTCCACAGCTGTCTACCCCAGGCAGCATTCCTAACACCAAACTGTACCCCTCTCTCAAAATTGCCAAGTCCAAAGGAACAAAGTAAGGTAATATTCTCCTCATGGATTAGGGGGCCACAGATCAAGTGGAGGGGAGAGTGCTGAATAATGGACCGAAGGCCTATTCATAGCACATCCTGAGGCCTTAGACGAATTGGATTTCAGCAACTCTTCCCCACCATGCTGGTGATGCTAAATGCTTGCTCAATGAAAGGGAATTTTGGCATGAAGAATTCCCCAAAAACTATGTTCTGGCTGGAGAGCAAACCAAGCTGGAAATCCCATAGCTCAGAAAGGCAATGTTTCCCTGTTACCCTGCAGAAGGGGCAGGCTCTAGGTCATGGCCTCTACCATGAATACACCACTGATATCAAGGTTTTTATTCTGAAAAGTAACTAGGATACCAGGCCTAAGGGGCTTAACCCTTGGGTCTGGGGACAGTGCTAAGCCCAAACTCCAGGAAGACTATCAAAGGGAAACATTTGTCACTAGGGCAGGAGGAGGAACAAGCACTGGACAAAGACTGAGTATGTGAGTAATCTCACATCCCGTCCCTCACAACCTGCTAAAAGCTCTAGCTTTCCTCATTTGAAGACAAATTCTGACTTCCTGCAAACATGTTCCCCCTTCCTGATTTTCTCAGGGACAACCCCTACTCTATCATCTCTGTAGTCCATACTGAAATAACCTTTGACTTCTTCCAAAGAGCAAGTCAATCAGTTACCAAGTTTAGATACATGTACATATGTGCCCACACCCTCCCTCTGCCTATATTCTCACTAGCCCACCACAACAAGATTTTTGCCATTCAATTTCACATAATCAGAGCAATCCCCTTATTTCCAGCCCCCAAAACTTCTGATTATGTCCTTAGTATCCTCTCTCAAGTAGTCCTGACACCAACCCTCCTCCTGACTTCCCAACTCCATATATACTCGTATGTACACACACAAACATTCTGCTCAGATCACATTGGTCACCTCACGTGCAGTGCTCTGCCTTCATGCTTTTGCCCAAGTTACATGGAGAGGCCAGGACTGCCACAGGGGTTCAAGCAGAAAGCCTGGGCTACAGGAAAGGAGGCTCTTAGTGGCCCAGCTGGCAGCATGGTTCAGCTCAGTATTCAGCCCAACACTGATGATACACAGCTGTGCTCTGCCTAGGGCAGACAGGGAGCCCACTAAAGGAAAGGACCTGGGGGGGAAAAAGCCATTATTCACTCTGACTACTTATATGCCAGATACAGTGCTAAGAAATTCACAAGCACCATCTCCCTTCATACTAACAATCACCACCCCAGAAGGTAAACACTATTACTATCCCCATATTACATGAGGAAACTGAGGTTCACAGAGGTTGGGTAATTTTGTTTAGGGTTCCAAAGCTAATTAAACAAAGGCTGAACTGCAATTCAAACCCCATCTGCTGGTCAGAGTACTGTACTGAAGTGCCACACTACACCATCTACCAAATGGTCTAGCCTTGCACAGAATAGTCAGTTAACTTACATCAAGTCCTTTCTCTCTTCAGTATTATGTGGGAAAGACTATTTGAAAGGACTGAAGGCCACATCCAGTTGGAAGAGTTTCCCATAACTAAATATCAAAATATTACCCATTACATTTTATCCATTTCACACTCAAGACCAAGCTCCCAAGTATCCCTTCTGCAGCTGCATCACCGTACACACCTTGACTCAGCCCATCTCAAAACAAATTCTGACAATGACACATGAACTGCATGCACATAGATGACCGGCCTACCACGTCTTTTATGCAGTTCAACATATAAGGTGACACCAAGGTAAAACAAGTGAAGTTCCAGTTTGGGTGCCTCCAATTCCCTCCCCAGAATCCTGATCCAGTGGCTGCCAAAGCCAGGAGTTGAGGGTAGGGTGTTTGGTCATGGGGAAAGCTGCTATGGTTGTTGGCCCAGCAGATGGGAAAAGGGGAAGGTTTCACTTCTTCACAATCTGAATGACATCCTCGTCCTCCAACGTATGGTCTTTACCCACTTTCTGAGGATTGTGTTTCACAGACAGACCCCAGACCAGAGCGCTGTATAGAAGGGAAAAAAGAACAGTCAGTATAAAGAATAATCTAGCTTCTGGCCTATTTGCCTGGGTGCCACCCTTATGTCAGATTTAGTATCACAGCTCTTAAGAGCCACAGACCTGCAATAGCCAAAAGCCCCTCTCCCACATCAAGAACCACATTCAAAGCCCAGAGGTTTATCGTCACCAGCAACATGGCACACTAAAGCCTTTACAAGGTGGCAAAGACTTTTGGAAGCTGTGTGGTTCTTCTTGTTCCAGAGCCAGTTTAAGAAAGACAAAGAGACACAAATGAGTAGTATAAGGAGACTAGTTTAAAATTAAAAGAGAGCATGGATTTGTTACAAAGAAATACCCTGAAAAATTCAGATTAAAGACTGATTCTTAGAGATGCAAAGTCAGTTACAGACCATTAAAGAATACCTGTTTTTGTTGGGTCTACTGAAACTATCAGTGGATACCGATAACAAATTAGGGCTAGCCTCCCTCTCTATCAAGAAACTATAATTGGTATGTCCTCCTTATTTACTGAAATATATGAAGGTAATTTTTATCCATGGGCCTCCAAAATTAAGAACATGCGCTAGTGATGAAAACTGGTGAACGAGGCCAGGCAGCAGTGGCTCACGCCTATAATCCTAGCACTCTGGGAGGCGAAGGCAGGAGGACTGCTTGAGGCCAGGAATTCATGACCAGCCTAAGCAAGAGTGAGACCCCACAAAAAAATTTTTCTATTTTTCTACACAAAATAGAAAAATTAGCCAAGCATTGGTGGCACACGCGTGTAGTCCCAGCTACTCGAGAGGCTGAGGCAGAAGAATCACTTGAGCCCAGGAGTCTGATGTTGCAGTGAGCCATGGCACTCTAGCCCAGGTGACAGAGCAAGACTCTGTCAATAAAAAAAAAGTGGCCATATTGTTATTGTATTGTCATTGCACTACAACCTCTTTGAAATCTGTATTCCAAAAAGAAATCACTAAACAAGATACTACTCTTTTAAAAACAGACAAATATCAGGAACAGATATAACAATTAGTAAAACAAACACAAAAAGTTTCAAATGTATTAACAAATAAATAGATAAATGCAAGGTGACCATTTTACTATCTTAAACCACGATAGAAAACTAGTTTTTCACAGTCACACTCAGTGCCTACAGTCAAGTCACTGCCTCCTACTGTGATGATGACAATGTAAATGGTTCAGCCCTTTTGGAAAGCAATGCAGCAAAATATTTATCAAAAGCCTTATGATCATTAATCCTACTTCTAGAGTAAAGAAATAAAAAGGAAAATGTCTGAAGACTAGAAATCTATCTAAAGTAGCAAAAACTAGCAAATATGGTTAAAAAATGATATACAGTATATCAATCTTAGAACAAGAGGAAAACTTATAAATGATCAAAGGATATGTACATATGGTCAAGGACATGAAGGAAATGGAAAAGGGACAAATGTTACAATTAGCAGGCTTGAAGCTAAAATTTTTCTATTATTAAGATAGCTAAGCCGGGCGCCGTGGCTCACACCTGTAATCCTAGCACTCTGGGAGGCTGAGGCGGGCGGATCGCTCAAGGTCAGGAGTTCGAAACCAGCCTGAGCAAGAGTGAGACCCCGTCTCTACTATAATTAGAAAGAAAGAAATTAATTGGCCAACTAAAGATATATA
>CAUYRT010034459.1:0-15888 GCA_963574885.1 Lepilemur ruficaudatus | reverse complement strand
CCAAGACCCTGTCTACTTCTCCAGTGCCATTTCTAACTACTTACCCTCCAATTTTATTAGTCATCTCTCCCTTTCTCACGAATCCATACTGTCTCTCCTGCTTCTTTATGTTTGCACATACTGGTTCTTTGGCCTAGATGGCACCCCTTCAGTTGTGTGCCTGATGAATTCATCCTTCCAGACTGACAGCATGCATCGCTGCTTCAGGTTAGTTTGCGTCATTGAGCATCCACAATATTCTAAGATTGCTACCAGAAGAACAGACAAACAGATGGCCCCTCACAGAGCAGCCTGTTCGTAGTTCTATTAAACTATCTCGCACACCGGATTGGTGGCTGTTCATTTGTCTCACACCCCAGTACTCACATAACTATTAGTAAAAAGGGCCGGTCGGGTCTCATCCAAGCCTTTGGGTGCTCAATACAAATTAATGACTAACGTAAAAGGGAGATTTCAGAGACATTTCTGAGATAGAGTCCATGAGTCTTAAGTGCCTCGGTAGATGGGCTGAGATGGGGGAAAGATGTTTCTACCTATAGAGATTAATGTTTGGCCTCCTAATTAGATGAGAAGCAGCATGGATTATGAAGGGGATAGATATCAAATTTGTTTTGAGCATTCGTATTTGCATGCTTGCAGGACATACAGATGAAAATATCTATTGGTTGTCACAGTTTTGGAAGGTAGCTGAAGCCAAAAACTATACATGTTCCTCCAGGAAAAGAATGTAGGACAAGAAAACGAGACTAAACAAACTCTAGGGAACTCGGGGGCCAGAAAGCAAATGTTTATCTTGAATAAGGGGAACAAAATGTCTTTAGGGCACCTTCTTCATTGGCCTAGATTTGAATTTCTGTTGGAGGAACAGGAATGCTGTGCTTGCATCCGTACACGATTTATATTTGTTTTTAGTGGGGGTGGCCATTCTAGGTACTGTCTGGAAGAGTCAAGGGTTCAGCCTGCAGTCTCTGAGCTTGGGAGACCACTTGTTCTGTGAGTGAGGGTCCGTGCTGATAAACCCCAAGAGGTCTTGAAGTCCCCGCTGATGAATTATTCATACACTGAATATATCTGGGAAAGCTCCCCATTCACACATCCCGATATCCCTTAAAAGACTGGAGCTGCATACAGGTAGGATTTCCCAGTTATGGTTTCTGAGAGAAGCAGCCCTAGGGCACCTTGTTTAGAGCACCACTGTGGCCCACAGTGACAAAGGCCACCAGCTGTGGGCAGCCCTCCTGAGAACGCCCTGCCTTCCCATGAGCCTTAGATCGTGGGGTTCCCAGATGCAGAAACTGGGTCATTTATGAATGACTAGGGGCAGGCATTTGTGCTTTCCAAAACTTCTGAAAGCATTAAACAGAGTAGGTAACTTAAGGAACTTTGAAAAGAGTTAAACCTCTATTCTGGGATAAGGCAAGGCTTATCTTGATGACATTAAAACCCGTTAAGCACATAAAATTGGGCCAGGATTAAATAAATGTAGGCAGCAGGATTGTGTGTTTTGATGAGGGGATTTGAAGCTTTCAGCTACTTCTCCCCTTGTCCCTTATCTAGTATAATAGCTGGAATTTTATTATAAACTTTTGGTTCATGTAATTTTTTCTTATTAAAATGCAAATATTCCAAGAATGAATTAGCAGTGATAATAACTTTTCTTTAATTCTACTACTTAAACCACAGTTACCAAATGTTAGAGACCAATTAGACCAGATAGGTTTTTTCCCCTATATGTTCTCTCTCTCTTTCTCTCTCTCTCTTAACTTTAGAATCTTTTATTCAAATTAAAGCTAACTGCCGAAGTTAAATCTAAAAAAGAAAAAAAAAAAAAGGAAAGCTTCTCTGGTGTGTAGCAGCAGCAAAGCAAAAAACTAGGGATGCCTTGGAGTCTGGTTTTTAAAATCACTCTTCTACTCCAACACTTTGATATTAAAAGAGGTTCCTGTGCACAGCCTCTTGTCACTAAGGTTGGGTAGGATTATTGGTGACTGTGTTTCCTAATTAGCATTGAAAAAGAGATCCTGCAACATCAGACTATGGTCCAGTTTGGAATCCAGGAGGTGGAATTCCTTTAATCCTATTCTCTCTCCCTACCCCATTTTATTTCCTTGCATTGTTTGTGTACAAATCTGTTTCTCTCACTAGATTATAATATCTTTATCATCTTTATTTCAACGTATTAATTTTGATGTTTCCTACACACATTGTTCACAAGACTTTTCATAGCCTAGGTGTTTCAAAAATGTTAAACTGACAGATTTGACAGAAATAAACAAGGCTACAGAAATTAAGCAATATTCCCTGTTTGTAAAACACGAGGACTAGATCCAGTTCCTAGCACATGTAAGGTACATGAATGTATGATTGGATGAATGCATAAATGAGCCAGGTGCTAATGTATGTGAAAATACCTTGTAAACCATCAACTGCTTCACAAATGTGAGTTTTAATATAGGTTACGTGGTTATTTTCTGGCTCTCCCAGTCTGTTGCACGCTGACTGAATTTTGGCAAATTCAAGTAAAGCCCAGGAGGAACTGCGTGGTGTGTGCCCCAGGAGCGGCTGTGAGGGGAGGCATAGAGAGCAAAATCTAAGCGGATGTCCAGAGCCCGTGGGCCTGGAACAGAGGGCTCCCAGACTGCTAACAATCCAGTTCTCACCCTTAAGTTTCCAGTGCTCAGCAGTAAGCAAACATGAATGTTTTAAGCAGCTCATAAATCTTCTTGGAGCCAGGGTGCTGAATAAGTCCTAGGAAAGTGGTAGCGGTGGAAACAGGATCGCCTCTCTGGAAGTCTTTCCTTTCAGTGCCAGCTTTTGTCCCTGTTAGCTGCTAACACACATACCCAAGCTGCCCCAGTGAGGCTCATATTCCAGTAAAACAGAGCAAACGGAGGGACAGAGACCAAAAAGAGTTTCCAGTTTGGGACCTCGCAATGGGTGATGCCACCCCCTTCAAGAGCTTTCATGTCGGAGAGCGCTCGCTGAGGTCTGGCAGCCCACGAGGACGTGGATTCCAGACTGAGAAACAGGCCAGGGTTATTCTGCTTCTGCTCAGAAACCCAAAACGAAGAGGAGTAAAAATAAATCCACAAAGAGAGGTTACAATAAACTTGACTGTGGAATTTAACCTGAATTTTCATTAAGCAGATTTTTTTTTTTTTACTACACTTTGATGAGGGGAAAAAAAACATAAAAATCTTTATTTAAAAATGCTTTCTGGTTTGCAACTGTGTCAGGGAGGCCAGTGATTCTCAGAGTAGCCTAAAGGCAGAGGGTCACGATCTAGGCAGAGCTAGACCCTCTCTCTGCTCATTTCACCTGCTTCACACCCTTGCTTCAGTATCTCTCCATGTATTCTAGTTATTTCTTTATACACCTGTCCCTGATGAAAGGGACTACCATACATCTTGTTTATCCTTTATTGACTACTTAACAGCCACTAACATACAACAGGCATTCAATAAGGATTTGTCAATAAATTTTGATATCGATCCCACTGATTTATTTTTAAAAACTTATCACCAAGGTATTATTTTTGCTCAGTACAGGTTTAAAGACCCTTTGCTGATCTCCAACATGAAAAGGCTAGAAAGGAGTGGCGCACAACCTAGCTATGTCCCGAGTAGTGTAAGGTTAGAACTGTTCGTAGGTATGACGGATCCAATGCAGTTGGATTGGCCCAGCTTGGAGCAAATTCTACCCATGGGCTAATCATCTCTGGTGAGGGGATAAGGTCGGAGATATAATTATTATAAATATGGCCTGAAGTGGGAACTAGAAGTACTTTTCAGAGAATAATAGAGCATGGTTCTGCAGACAACTCAAAATGTGTCAACCACAGACCCCAAGTTTATATGTATATATATATAGATGGGTCCTAGGACTGGAGGTTCATGCAGTTTTCTTAGCCGAGGGATGTGTGTGCGCTGTGTGTGCGTGTATGATGTTATTGTGGAATGCTCTACCAAATCTCCAGGCAAAATCCGTTCTTCCCTCCTCTTTGTCTACACATTGCCTTCTATCCACTTTTAACAGAATCATTAGCAAATTGCATTACAAACAGTAATTTACAGATTAGTCTCCCCCGTTATACTGTAACATCAAGAACTAAGTCATGTTTGTCTTATCCTATATCCCTTGTTTCTACTATGGTTCCTTGGAGGTACAATAACAAATGAGGCAGGATCATTTTCTCAAACTGTTTAATATCTAGTGGTGGTTTCCGGACAATCCCAGAACAGTATGGAAAACTGCCCCCAAATCTGGGAGCCGAAAGACCAAAGAATGGCTCAGACAAGTCCAGCTTGATGAGTTTGTTGAGTTTGTTAGAGGTTACTTACAAGGGCACCTACTCCTGGACAACACAGGAGTTTCTGTCCCAGGAGCTTGCTTGCATGGGAGATCCACATCTGCCTGCCCATTGTGTTGCCTTAAATCCCTTCCCATGAGTGACGCAAAGCTTTTACATTGTGTCATTGCTTGTTCACAGGTGAAACAAATCACTACATGGGCAGTACCATCATCATGCACCATCATACAACGCATATCATGTTAATGATATTACAATTTTCCCTTAGGCAGAGATTTTAGTATTACAGTTAGTTAAAGGGCCCTACAGGACAGCCAGACCAGTTTTAAAGCAGTCAGGGCCTGTCTGAGCCGGCCACTTCAAGGCAAGAAATTGCTGAGACACCCAAGAAAGTGCTGGGCGTTTATCCTGGGCCCAGAAATTATCTTGGTATTTACTTAATGTACTTTGTAACAATTTTGCTGAGCACTCCAAGCTAGCACAGTGTTTCTGTTTCGTGGTGGGGAACTTGTGTTTTTCCCTCAATCCATCCCACTCCTCGGCTCTTACGATCTTTCCACCCATCTTCTGCAATGATCCCTGAGTAGGAAATGACGGAACGTAACATCTCTGATTCCTGCATTGACTAGTATCTCATGGCAGTAACTTATGCGTGTAACCCCGATCCACAATATATCTAACAATAACAAAAGCAAGTAGTAAACACAATCATTATGCCAGTTAATAAAACATAGCTCCAATGCATAGGCAAAAAATGTAACCATTTAGAAAAAGAATCAAAGACTCCTAGTTTTTCTATGTTATTGATCTGGGCATGTAAATGATTTAAAGCATCGGTAACATTATCTTCTTTATCTGGACTATATGTGCAGCAGGCGGTTCCTACTAAGGGACAGGTCCCATCCTGTGCTACAGTGAGTATATCCAGGGCCACTCTATTTTTGTAAAGCCATTTTTCTCATTTGGGTAGTTTCTTGGCTTGAGAGGCACACAGTGCTTTTTGTGTGGTTAAATGGTTTAGCCGTGAATTGGGCCAGAGCAGTAATATGGTTGAGAGCATCAGATGCTCCTTCTCCAGAAACTAGAATACTTAGGGGTCATTCCCATCGAGCAAAAGACCTGAGGAAATAGGCCCTCAGAGCCTTTATATTATCAGACACTGTGGGCAGAGTTTTATGTGTAATTCCTGGCAGGAAAAGCCACTTCATAGGTCGGTTTAAAAAAGAAATGCAATTTCAAATATGAGCTAAGTGAATTAAAATAAATAGAAACAAATACAATGGGATCTCAGAAAAGGAAAGTCAGTTCAGATGTGGTCAATGGGAAAGGAGGTAGTTTTTAATCTGGGTCTTTAATGAAGGGTAAGATTTCAACAGACACGGAGCTCTTTAAGTCTGTCCTGATATCCATTTAGTTTAGCCGAGGAAACACGCTCTCCTGAAGAGTGTCCTGGGCTGCCCTGACAGCTCCTCTGTGGAGGCACTGTCACCACTAGGAGAAACTGCCTGTTCATTAAGGGAGAATTAAACCCAGCCACCTTTCCCTAAACCCCCTGTTGTGAATCACCTTTATTTGCTGTTTTGGTTAAAGTGATCTTGTCAGGTTGCTTAGGCCTTTACCATGACTGATCCTTACAGTTGTGTTTTTGGGCAGGAAATGGCCAGACCCCACCCTGAGCGCTCTGTCTTTTTTAACAAAAAGAAAAATCCATCATCCCAACAATGAATCTCTTTTCTTGTTGTAAAGGAACTTTTGAAAACAGAAAATCCATATAAGAAACTTAAAAAAAAAACAAAAGAAAACCAGTTACTTGCAAAAATCTGGCTTTACTGGAAATTAGTCATAAGGCTCAATGTAACCTTCAGTTCTAGAAATTAATGGAGAATTTTATATTTATGGATAAGCAAAATTGGGACTATTATCTGGTATATGAAACTTAATTTAATAGTAGAAACAAAGGGAATTTGTATGCCTTAAAACATGGAACTTCTTGATTGAGAAGAGAGAAGTTTGGATAAGGCAAGGATTACTGCAATTCTGTGAAGAAAAACTAAATAGAAATGTTTTTTCATTAATGTGGTTATGCCTCTCTGGGAGCATTCTGGGTAGATGTAGCCTAGAGAGTGAGATTACACATTCATGAAAATAGATTTCTTTCAGGGTTTGAGAATATAATAAATTTATATTATATAATTTATATGTATTTAAATATACATATACATATGTATATATGTATAATTTATATTATATAATATACATTATATAATATAAAATTAATAAATATATATTTTAATATAATAAATATTATTTTATTATATATTTTAAATATATTTTATTATTTATTAATGTAAAATTAATAAATACATAAAATCATATAGGTTTATAAATTTTGTAATTTATATAATAAATTATATATTTATATAAGGTAATGACATATAATTATTTACATACAAATAATTTATAAAATGTGATAAAATAGCATTAAAATCAGGCGACTATAAATGCAAAAATTTTTTTTCTTGTTTTCTACAAGAAATTACATGGAGTGCTTAGAAAGTTTTCAGTGAAAGTAAGTCATAAAAAAATTGCTGTGGGCAAGATAGTATGGAAGATGGAGGAAATTTTTATAAAAGCACAGAAGGCTTCTGCACCCAGATTACTTTAAAAGTGCCCTTAAATTCTCACTATATTTTATAGCAACTATAAATGGAAATGAGAGATGCTGCTTTATGGTGACACAGAACTTACACTCAGGGACACATACTTAAACACAAAGCCTTGGCCCTACATCAAAAGATTGGCATATAGATGATCATATGCTTTACATTAAAATAAAATGTGTAGGGTGTGTATCATTTTTTATGATTTCTAACTTTAACTTTTTGGATTACCAGAATAATACTATTTCCAATCATAGTGAACAATGATGACTTTTAGTGAGCTACTTTATACAACAGTTAATAAAGTTAGGAGTGCTCCTCATTTCTTAAGGGTGTATAGAAAGGACTTTGAAAGTTTTAGGGAAAAAAAAAACACAACAGATGATGGAACAAAAGTCCACTCTGAAGCAAAAAAGCATCTATGCCTTAAGTTTGATATGATAATAACATCCCTTAGAACTATTTCAGACAAAAAGAATGAATACTAGACCAGATGAACCACCTAATGCCTATCAACTTTTAGGAATATCTCAACCTTCCTCTGCTTAAGATAAAGACATTGGTGCCCTTACTCCTCTTCTACCTTTCCTTACACTCCTTCATGTCCCATTGTCTATGCCTTTTCTTTTACATTGAAAAAAATTGGTTAAAATTTGCATTCTGATCTATAATTATTAAGTATTTGGGGTTTCACCTACAAAGCCATTCTAAAAGTTGAAAACCAACAAATAGTATTATTATGAATACGTGACTATCATCCTTTATAATAATAGAGTTTGCCAAATTTAGCAAATAAAAATATAGGATGTCCAGATAAACTTGGATTTCAGATAACAACAAACAGTTGCTTTTAGATGAGTATGTTCTATGAAATGTTTGGGCCATACTTACACTAAAAGATTGTTTATCTAAAATTCAGATTTAACCGGGTATCTACATTTTATCTGGCAACCTGCCTATGTGACAATATCCTGTGCAAGGATTATGTTTTTTCCATGGATCCAATGCCATGATCCTAGTCTAGTCAAAAGAGAATATTCCTAGACTTAAAGTAAATAGATAATCTTTTCTTAAACACCATCAGCTATTTAAATCACAGTGGACTTCTTATTTAAACTGAATGGGACTAAACAAAAAGTTTTGTTTAGAACTTGTTGTTATCAGATTCTCTTTGGACATTCTGAAATCATGTGATAGGTTTTGTGACTCCTCATCATAAAAATCAAGAGGTTAGCCTATTTGTGTGTGTATTTTTTTTTCACACACACACATAGAACTTTGTTAAACACCTGTTGAGAAAGTGGTATTTTACACACATCATCTATTTAATAATAGTCACTGCCCTGCTTAAAACCCTTCTTTGGTTTCCCATTTCATTTCATATAAAGTATAAAATCCATTAAGTGCTCCATAAGGCTGTACATGATCTGCGTTCTTTCTCTTTGTTAGTCTTACTTGGCAGCACTATTTTCATTTTGTTCATATCTTTCGTATTGGTCTTTTGTTCCTGGAAACTCAGTCATTCTTTTTTCTTTTTTTTTTTTTCACTAATAAATTTTGTTTTCTCTGATTGATTTAAAAGCATCTTTTCATTTCCCTGGGCTTTTTTTTCCCCTACAACTAAACTAGAAATGTGTAGTTATCTCCTAAAAAATGCAATGGCCTTCTTTCTTATAAATTACATCCTCTAATTTTCTTGTCAGCCTGCTTCAGGGAAATCCACATGTTCAATATACTTGCTTGTAGTTTGGCCCGTAGCAAACAGTTGCTTAATCGAAATATCTGAGCAGCAAACTCCACATTCCATCATTCTTCAGCACCATCAAAAACATATGTCACCCCGTTGCCACTCTCTTTCTCTTGACTCCATTAATTCCTACTAATCCTTCATATCTCATTTTCATACTACCTTAGAAGTAGTATCAATACTACCTTAGAAGTCCTTGAAAATAATTATCTTTATTTGTGTGATTATTGATGTCTGACCTTCCCAGCAGAGACCGTAAGCTCTATGCAGGCAAGAGCCATGTCTGATTGGTTCTCTACTGAATGTCCACCTTTTAGCATGATGTCTGGTACATGGTAAATTTTATATACAAATACACATACACACACACACATGAATGCATATATACAGACATGCACATATACACATATATAATTAATAAATGAATGGGTAGATGGATGAATAAAGAATGGTCATAGGCTAGGGATGATATTATTTTGATCACAATTTTACCAATTAGAAAAACTGAGTTTTGGAGAAATTAAATAACTCACTTACTTAGTTCATGAGTGGGAGTCAGAATTGAAATCCACATCTGCTTATTATCTCTATTACTGCTACTCTCCAAAGTCCATTCAAATTCCAACAACCCATGATTATATGATCTATAATTCTGCTAGTAAGACTACAGTTGGGGAAAAAATAATGATACCAGTTGGTTTTCACAGAACTGTGTTTTCAGACATTAAGCAATGTGTCTCGGGGGAGTTGCAAGGAGTGGGACAGGCTTGTGGTTTGGCGAGAGGGAGGGGCAGGCTGAGCCACACAGCCACCAGAGACAGCACCTGGAACAGAAGAGAGTTTTTTGCCCACACACTGAGTATCTGGCTTCCAGATGGACATTGGGCACACATTTGTTTTTGTAATTTTTTCCCCCTCCTCTTCATCTCTTCATTCACCACCCTACTTTCAGAGGAATTTAAGGGTGGGCTTTGTGCTGTATTGCCTCCTTTTTCCCCTCTTCAACCCCACCCTCTATTTCCCTTCCACAAACAGTGACCAGCAGTGACAGAGCTTTCCTATGCTTGGAATCAAAGGGGAAACGAAATCTAACTGATTCACTCAGCACCCTTCAACCTAGACACCTGGCTCTACCCAGCTTTTGGGTAGAGCTTGATCTGTTTAGTTACGACAATAGTAGTTCAGTTCATCTACGCAGACCAACCAGAAGTTCTGTGTGCTGAGCAATGGCTATCTGTCAGTGATCTACCTTCCACAGGCGCTCCCTGGGAGGTAACACGGGGCTGACCAGTTCTGTTATGGCGGGCCGCAGGGCTTAGCCTGTGAGCAAAAGCCACTCCCTGATGTAGGGAGCATGTTGTGGCCTTTTGTGGCCTTTCTGTTCAGGCTTTTCAAGGATTAGCAAAAGATTGCAGTATCTTTTCCCAAAGGAAACCTTTAGACATTTTCAGAAAATAGTAATTGTCTTGTTCATTCACTAACCTCAGGGAGGAGTCCAGGATCCTGGCAGGGGTCTGTCTTCCATTATCATTCTTAATCTTCAAACCACAAACCTGTGCTGGATAAGGACAGCTCCATAAATAGATCTAAGTACATCTTTGAACACATTCCAGGCTCCACTCCTTATTTCCACGGACCAGATGCTGTGAGGAAGGCACCTGTCTGAGAATGAAAGGCAGAGATGAGGAAGGGGTGACTGAAAAGGTCAGGAGAAAGTTGCAGCAAAGTTGGTTTCTGTGAATTAACATCTACTCTTCTCCTCCACCTTAAGTGTTTAGGCTAAAAATACCAAAGCTTAGACTGTGAGTAGAAAAATATGGAGGGTGAATTATTGTTCCCACTTGTTTATAAATTAATGGAGGAAAGGACCACATCCCTGTCTTCCTTTCAGCCTCCCTCTTATGGGAGATTGTTATTTTTATAAATACTCATGTTCCTCCACATGAAGTGATGCTATCTTCTCACTCTGTTGATGCTTGCTTTGGTAAAATATGAGCAGAAGTGATATGTGTCACTTCTGAGCAAAAGATTTAAAAGTTATCACATAATGTTCTCTTTTCTCTCTGCTACAAAACTAGAATTAACCCTAAAAAGTATCGTTCCTTTATCCTGAGTCCTGGAAAGAAGAGGAGGTGGAGCAGAGCCATAGCTGACCTGCGATGGATATAGTTTGAGCAAGAAATGAACACTTGCTATAAGTCAGTGAGATTTGGGGGTTGTTTCTCATTGCAACATATTTAGGCTATATGTCCTATTCCAATGGACCTCTAGAGTTTGATCTAAACTCAGATATACTTATATCAGCCTCCAAGAGAACCCACAGCCCTCATAGATGTTAAAGCCCCCATCCAAAAGATACTGAGAGTGGCCCTCCCACTCATAAGAATGGCAATAGCTGTAGCATTCGAGAGTTCTTAAGAAGTTTCTTCTTTTAGGGCTGAACATCATGTAACTAGCATGATTTATAGATATACCACAAGCTCCTGTGCCATTAAATTTCTTGCTTTCATGTATCCTAAGTGAATTTGTCCCATACAGATTGCCAGGGAATAGTTCTAACCTCACAGTTTTCAAGGTCCGGCAGCAGAGGGAGGGAGCTGAGGGATCAGAAATAAGAACCAGAATGTGAGGGACACTGTAGAATAATCCAGGGTTGGGATAAATTACAAAATTTTCTAGAATATTGGACTCTGTAGATAAAGGATAATCACAGAATCAGATACTCAAGGAAGTGGTATTTCAGCAGGGACTATGATATTGAAGAATAGGACAGGAATAACAAAAAAGCATAGTAAACATATTCTTGTTATGTTTATCGCTGGCCTAAATCCAAAGGAGTTTCAATGAAATAGGGGCATGATTCCCAATCTGGAGGAGTTCACAATCTCTTTGTGGGGATGAGTAAACCAAACTGCTAAAAATGTGTTATTGAACTATGATATGCATATGGAGAAATGCATATGTTATAAGATTACAGGCTGGAGACTATGTACAGACTCAATACCTTCTGGGTTATACTGAACATGAGATCAAGAAACAGAGCACTACCTGTCCCCAGAAACCATCTTCATGATTCCTCCCAACTTTTTCCCAAAGATCACCATTATCTTGACTTCTAATGGCATAGATTAGTTTTGCCTGCTTTTCAACGATATAAAAATGGAATCCCACAGTATACACTCTTTCACGTTTTCTTCTTTTAATCAACATTACACTTACAAGCATTATCTATATTGTTGCATGTAAATATAGAGTATTTATTCTCATTTTTATATAGTACCCCATTGTGTAAAGATGTACTTATTTATATAATCTACTGTCAATGAATATATGTTTGGTAGTTTTCTGGTTTGGAGTATTTTAAATAGTGTTGATCTGAAAATTCTAGTACATGTTTTTGGTTAACATATATATGATTTTATGTTGTATAAATGTCTAGGACTGCAATTTCTGGGTCATAGGAGTTGCTAGTAATTGTGTGGTGTCCTGTGTTGAGAAGAACTGTAAGGCCACATCTGAGCTTAGTAAAAATGATTGGATAAATTTATTATTTATATCTGGCAAGGGGCAGAGAGGCAATGATATGCATGCTAGGTAGTTGGCATCCCTAGTATTGAACAACAGTAAAATTAGTACACTAAACAAGTGATTCTGAGTCTAAAGTTAAGGAACAAGATACAGTAAGCAATACTGGAAGCCATGGAGCAAAAGCCACAGAAAATTGATCAGAAATATAGCTCTGACAGTCCTTTCAAAACTTAGATTC
Source organism: Lepilemur ruficaudatus (assembly GCA_963574885.1). Classification (NCBI taxonomy): domain Eukaryota; kingdom Metazoa; phylum Chordata; class Mammalia; order Primates; family Lepilemuridae; genus Lepilemur; species Lepilemur ruficaudatus. Next base: position 3,406 of record CAUYRT010034459.1, on the reverse strand, counting down.
TGTCTTTCTCACTTTTTCCTTAGTTCTTCCTTCTCTTTCATTTAAATGCTGATGGACTGTGTGGTTGATTTAAGATACTGACAATAATGGGACACTGTTGATACTGCAATGCACATTTCTCCAAATGATGCCAGCCTGGGTGACTTGGAGTACAAGATATCAATGAAGAGACTGATTCAAGAAGATAGCTGGGATGAGGACAATCTCTTGGTCTCATGGGAAAAGTTGGAAGTGGCTAGTTGTGAATGTGTGCTTTAAACTAAAGAATACTAATATTAAAAGTAAAGGAAAATGCATAATATAAAAGCAATGAAAAATCAACACTACTAAGTTGATTCTTTATAAAAAGTCACAAGATTAATTGACAACTCTTTAGCTAAACTAAGAAAAAAAGATAGCATCAAATTACTAAAATCAGGAATGAAAGGAAAAAAATGACAACCAGCCTTAAAAAATGAAAAGGATTATCAGGGAATGCCATAAACAAATGTATGCCAACAAGTTAAATAATTTAGATAAAATGGAGACTTTTAAGAAACGCAAATCACCAAAACTGACTCAGGAAGAAATAGAATATATGGATAGACGTATAAAAAGTGAAGAAATTTCATTAATAATTAAAAAACTTCCCACAAAGCAAAGCCTATGCCCAGATTCACTTTACTGGTGACTTATACCAAACATCTAAAGAAAAATTAACACAACGTGCTATGATTTGAATGTGCCCCCTCCCATAAAAAGTATTGGAAACTTAATCCCCAATGTAATAGTGTTGAGAGGTAGGGCCTAATGGGAGGTGTTTGGGTCACAAAGGCTCCATCTTCATGAACGAATTAATGCCAATTATAAAAAGTCTTGAGACCATGAGTTGCATCTCTTGCTCTTTCTTTCTACCCTTTCACCTCTAACGTGGGGTAATGCAGCAAGAAGTCCCTCATCAGATGCCAACATCTTGATATTGGACTTCTCAGCGTCCAGAACTGTGAGAAATAAATTTCTTTTCTTTATAAATTACCCAATCTGTGGTATTCTCTTATAGCAACACAAAATGAACTAAGACACAATCATTCACAAACTCTTCCAAAGTAGAAAGGAAGGAATCACTTCCCAACTCACTAAAAAAACACTATTAGAACTAAAAAAGAAGTTCAGCCATGTTGCAGAATACTAGGTCATTATACAAAAATCAACTGTATTTCTATATGCAAGCAATGAACAATCCAAAAATAAGAACACAATTTCCTTGATCATAATACAAAAAGAAGAAAATACTTAAGAATAAATTTAAGAAAAGAAGTTCAAAACTTGTACTCTGGGAACTACCACACATCACTGAAGAAATTTAAAAGATTAAAATAAATTAAAAGATATCCTATGTTCATGGATTGGAAAACTCAATATTGTTAAAGTCATAATACTCACTAAATTGCTATAGATTCATTGTGATATCTGTCAAAACCTCAGCTTTCTTTTTGCAGGAATTGGAAAACTGAGCCTAAAATTCATATGGAAATTCTAGGGTGCCAGAATAGTCAAAATAGAAAAGGAAGAACAACAAATTTAAAGGACTCACACTTTCTGATTTCAAAATTTTACACAGTTGTAGTAACCAGGACAGTGTGTTACTGGCATAAGGATGGCTATACAGATCAATGAAACAGAATCGAGAGTCCAAAAATTAACCTTTCTGCTTATGACCAATTGACTTTGAATAAATGTGCCAAGATAATCCAACCTAATGCCTATTCAACAAGTGGTGCTGAGATAACTGGATTTCCACATGCAAAGGAATAAGTTTGACCCCTTCCTAACAACATATATAAACATGAACTCAAAATGGGTCATAGACCTAACTTTAAGAAGTAAAAATATAAAATCCTTAGAGGAAAATGTAAGTATAAATTTCCATAACCTGGATTATTGACACCAAAAGTATAAGCAACAAAAGAAAAAGTAGATAAATGGAACTTCATCAAAATTAAAAAAGTTTGTGCTGCAAATAATATCATCAAGAGTGTGAAAACAGAAAACAAAGAATAGGAAAAAATATTTGCTACTCACATATCTGATAAGGGACTGACATCCAGGATACATAATAAACTCTTAAAACCCAACAATATAAAGGCAAATAACTCAATTTTTAAAATGAGGAATAGATTTCAATATGCATCTCTGCAAAGAAGCTATATAGCCAATGAGCACATTAAAAGATGTTCAACATCATTAGCCATTAGGAAAACACAAATCAAAGCCACAATGAGATACCACCTCACACCTCATAGCTATCCTCATACTAGGATAGTTATGATCACAAAGACACATAACAAGAGCCAATGAGGATGTGGAGAAATTGAAATCCTGATGCATTGCTGGTAGGAATGTAAAGTGGGAAAAGCAGTTCCTTAAAATGTTAAACCAATTTACCTAATGACCTAGCAATTCCACTCCCCAAAATGGAAAACATAAATCCACATAACAAGCTTGAATTTTCATAGTAGCTTTATGTATAATAGTCAAAAAGTATGGAAAAAACCCAACTATCCTTAACTGATGAATGGATAATGAGTAAATAAATGTACTATATTCATATAATGAAATATTATTCAACCATAAAAAGAATTAAGTACTGATACGTGCTAAGACATGGATGAACCTTGGAAACATTATGCTATTTAAAAGAAGTCACAGACAAAAGACCACATGTTTTATGATTCAAACTATATGAAACGTCCAGGCAGGCAAATACATAGAGATAGAAAGATTAGTGGCTGCCTAGGGCTGGGGTCAGGGGAGGAAGAAAATGAGGAGTGACTGCTAATTTGGTTGGGGTTTCTTTTTAGTGTAAAGACAATGTTCTCAACTTAGATCATTGTGATGTTTGGACAACTCTCTAAATATCCTAAAACCACTGAATGCTATACTTTGCATGAGTAAATTTTCTGTTATGTGAATGACTATGCTTTTAAAAAGTGAAGAACGATTATGATGATGATTAAAGAGGCTATCCAAGCAGAGGAGAAACTAAAGTGCACTCACAGATAAAGGTGGAAACAATTTATTTGACTTGATAGTGTCACATGGTCTCCAACTACCCCTATAAAAGTGGGGTCTTTGAAAAAGAAAGGCAAAATACACAGAGCAGGGTGTAGTTTTTTGTTGGGAGCAAATCTAAACAACATTTATACTCAACGCCAGGACTTCTGAAAGTCTTAAAGAGCTACTAAAGTTTTAAAAATATATATCTTTTAATAAATAAGCAGTTTGTTGCCCAAATTTGCCAAGACAGCCTCTTTCCAGACAGCAGACAGCAGCTGGGCTGGGCTGATCCTATGTCCTTTGGAAACGCTCTCTCTCTGCCCTTTACCACCTACATGTCTTCTAGGAGCTGCCTGCTGCTCCTGGCCCC
>CAUYRT010034458.1:0-27326 GCA_963574885.1 Lepilemur ruficaudatus | reverse complement strand
GAAGCTATTTGTGGAATGAGACTTAGCCATAGCTACGGGGGAAGGGCAAGAACAAATAATGCTCAGGCAGTTAAGATAAGGGTTATGGCCAGGCCTTGTGGCGCCGGGCAGGCTATGGCCGGACCTCATGGCTCGGGACATAATTGGGCTTCTTAATAGAAATATGGTAAGCTGGAAGATAACATGATAAGACCTTCATTATACACAGTATTCATTGGTTTCTTCTATGGAAGATGAAGAGATATTTCCTCTATTTTTTTTTAACAGTGATGAGAGTAGACAACCTTGTTTTATTCTTGATCTTAGAGGAGAAGCATCCAGTCTTTTGCCATTCACTATTTTGTTGGCTGTGGGGGTTTTTTTGGTTGTTGTTTTGTTTTTTGTTTGTTTGGTTTGGTTGGTTTCTTTGTTTTGTAGATGCCCTTTGCCAAGTCTAGCGGGTTCCTTTTTACTCCACTTTGTTGAGTGTCTTCATCATAAAAGGTGTTGCCACCTTTTACGATGGCACAATCGTAATCATTTACAATTTTGCCAAATATTTTTTATGCCTCTATTGAGATGGTCATATGATTTTTGTTTTTATTCTATTGATGTGGTGTATTACATTGATTGAATTTTGGATATTAAACCAATCTTGCATTCCTGGGATAAATCCCACTAGGTCATGGTGTTTAATTCTTTTCATATGTTGCTGGATTTGGTTTATTAGTATTTTGTTGAGGATTTTTGTGCTCATAGTTGCAAGAGATATTGGTCTGTAATTTTCTTGCAATGTCTTTTCTGTTTTTGGTATCAGGGTAATGATGGTCTCATACAATGAATTGGAAAGCATTATCTCCTTTTCTATTTTTTAAAAGAGTTTGTGAAGAATTGGTATTAATTCTTCTTTACATACTTGATAGAATCAGCAGTGCAGCCATCTGGGCCTTGGCTTTTCTTTGTGGGTTTTTAAAAATTATTATTATTATTATTACTAATTCAATCTGTTTATTATAGGTCTATTCAGATTGTCTGCTTTTCTTGAGTTGGTTTCCATAGCTTGTGTCTTCCTGAGAATTTACTACCTCATCTAAGTTATTTGATTTATTGGCATACAATTATTCATAGTATTCCTTTATAATTTTTCTAAAATTTCTGTAAAGTCAGTAGTAATGGCCCCTCTTTGACGTCTGATTCTAGTAATTGGAGTTTTCTCTCTTTTTTCCTTAGTCAATCTAGCTAAAAGTTTGTAAACCTTGCTGATCCTTTCAAAGAACTAGCTTTTGATTTCATTGATTTTCTCTATTGTTTTTTGTTCTCCAGTTAATTAATTTCTACTCTAATATTTCTTATGTCCTTCCTTTTGCTTGCCTTAGATTTAGTTTGTTCTTCTTTTCTAGTATCTTAGTGGAAGATTACGTTATTATTTGAAGATCTTTTTTCTTTTTTAACATAAGAATTTATAGCCTTGATGTAAGTTTCCATGCAAATTTTCCTCTAAGCCTTGCTTTATCTGCATCCCATAAAATTTGATATGTTGTGTCTTCATTTTCATTTACCTTAAAATATTTTGTATTCCCTTTTTGATTTCTTCATTGACTTATTGGTTATTCTTTTTAACATGCTTTTTGTTTTTATAGATTTAAGGGGTACAGATGTAGTTTTGTTGCATGAATATATTATGGAGTGGTGAAGTCTGGGCTTTTAGTGTACCCATCACTCAAATAATGTACATTTTACCCAGTAGGAAATTTTTCATCCCTCACTCCCCTTTCTACCCTCCCACCTTTTGAAGTCTCCAATGACTAATAATCCTATTCCGTATGTCCATGCATACCTATTGTTTAGCTCCTAATAAGCAAGAACATGTGGTATTTGATTTTCTGAGTTATTTCACTTAGCATAATGGCCTCCAATTCCATCTGTGTTGCTGCAAAAGACAAGATTTTATTCTTTTTTTTATGGCTGAGTAGTATTCCATGTTGTATATATACCATATTTTCTTTATCCAATCATCTTTTGATGGACCCTTAGGTTGATGACCCATTGGTTATTTAAAAGTGTGATTTTTTTTTTTTTGAGTCAGAGTCTAACTCTGCTGCCCAGGCTAGAGTGCCATGGCATCAGCCTAGCTCACAGCAACCTCAAACTCCTGGGCTCAAGCTATCCTTCTGCCTCAGCCTCCCGAGTAGCTGGGACTACAGGCATGTGCCATCATGCCCAGCTAATTTTTTCTATATGTTTTAGTTGGCCAATTAATTTCTTTCTATTTTTGGTAGAGACAGGGTCTCATTCTTGCTCAGGCTGGTCTTGAACTCCTGACTTTGAGCTATCCACCCTCCTTGCCTCCCAGAGTGCTAGGATTACAGGCGTGAGCCACTGCGCCTGGCCTAAAAGTGTGATATTTAATTTCCACATATTTGTGAGTTCCCTCAACTTCTTTCTGTTATTAATTTCTAACTTTAATACATTGTGGATGGTGAAAATACTTTTATTATTTGAATTTCTTTAAGTGTATCAAGTTTTGTTTTACCACCATGTGTTTTATGTCTTTTTTGTTTTTCTATGGTCTATCCTGGAGAATGTACCATGTATACTTGAGATGAATGTATATTCTGGTGTTGTCAGGTAGAGTGTTCTATAGATGTCTTTTAGGTCTAGTTAGTTTATAGTGTTGTTCAAGTCTTCTATTTCCTTGCTGGTCTTCTACCTAGTTTTTCTACCCATTACTGAGAGTAAGGTATTAAAATCTGCAACTATTACTATTGATTGTCTATTTCTCCCCTCATTTAAGTTTTTGCAGAGATGCCCCGGGGGCTGAGGGTTGCAGTCACCTGTACCTTGATTTTCTGCTCAGATTTTCCCATGCCTCTCTAAAATCAGACTGTTATTTAAAAGCATTTGGATGAAGGAAAGTCACATTGTCTCATCAAAGGCAGGAAGCTAAGATGCCTGGCTGCACGTAAAACAGTGTCTAATTTCTGTTTAGGAGTGTATATTCCACCTCTATGAAACCACTGCATTTTCCAATGTTTCAGATTGAAGTGGGCTTTCCTTCTCCACCATTCTACTTTCCTGAACCTTCACTCCCCACATTCAGCTGGCCTTTTCCCCCCTGCTTTAAGTTAAATACCTCCCACCCATCTTCACCCAGGAACTCACTAATTTTTAATCTAAGAATGTTAAAATAATTTGTTACCCTGAAACATTCATAGAGCTAATATTTCCCTTAGAAAAATCACTGTTTTAAATGTATAAATGCAGCACAGGCTAAGGTAAATGCAGAAAAACAATAAGATAATTATTTGAAAATCTTCTCAAGTCTCAAATCTTGAGAAATCCATTGTTTACATATGTTACATTTCATTTCAGGCTTTTTCTATCAAGGTTCACAGAGGAAAATTTTTAAATCTTTCTTCCAGTTATTAAACAATATGAAAAAAATGGAGCCTCTCGCCAGCATATTCCTACTTATTTTTTCAAACGGAGTGTCCTTTGGCCCTCCTGTGACTCAGTCTTCTAGTGGGTTTCCCAGCATTACGTGGTAAATCCACTCTAATGTGCCCACTTTTCTGAACTTTTGATCTCTTATTTCTGCCATCTGTCACAACAGTTTTGGCATTTCTACTACATTTAGTGAGAGCCACTTACTTTTCTAACCAGTAGCCATCCTAATAGTGTGTTGGGTTCTTGCCCATGTGTAAAAAGTCTGCATTCAGGGAGTGTGCACCCGTATCAATGAACTCTTCTTATCTAACTTTATGTTCCACTCTCCTTGTTCAGGAACACTTAGAATCTAGTTCTGTACAGGGCAGATTTTGAGTGGGTGGCAAAAGCACATAATGTTTCACAGGACAGAGTCATCTGTACTGTTTTCAAGCAAGAAGGATATCCCAACCTTTAATAAGGAGGGGTGGACTACTTCTAAAAGTTTCGAGGATCCTGGAAAATCTGGAGAATTGAATGTTCTAACACATCAACTGAATGTCTCCATCCAAGGTCTCATGGTTCTGTTCTTTTCCAGTCAAGGCCATGACCTTGGCATAGAAAATTATCTAGGTTGGGAATTTAACTTTCTTTAGAGTTCTACATAATATTCCTATGATTAAGTCTTGGGCCCAAATCTTTGCTTTTTGTGTCCTTAAGTTGTAGGACATGAGAGGTTCTTTTTTTTTTCCAGTGAAAACTTTGCATGGTAATAGAGAGGTTCTTTATACAATTCCATAAAAGCACACTTTTATGGTCAGCCTTTATTTAATGATATATCATTTTCAGCCTTTAGTTGTTTCTCTCCAAAACATCAATTTCCTCTAGCAATGATTATCCACTTCCATTATCTTATAATTGCCATTTCTTCCATGCTTCTCAAGTACGTGATGCATCACATCTGCTAGTACATATCCTTCAAAAAGTATACACTATACCAGTTCAACTTTGGTGAAAGTTTTAACAACTGCACTGCTACTTTGTGCCAGTGGCTGTTTGTGCTCCACTCATCCCCTCTTTATCAAGCAGGTGGTGAATAATTCCCCTTCTGAAATCTCATCTTAGCATCTTCTTTCTCAGAACATTTTTGGTACCAACAGCTGTAGGTTGGGTTTCCTGGAAAGCAGACTGTAAGGTAAAGATTTGCATTCAGAAAGTTCACTAGAGCATTACCTCAGGATCGATATCTGGTGGGTTGAGGGGAGCAAACAGGAGAAGCAGGATTTGTCACAGGGAAGAAATGGGCTGCAGTACAAGCAAGAATGGCCATCAGCCTACCCCTTGGGAGTCTCTGCACCTGGGATGGCCCTTCAAAGTTGTCCCAAGTTGAGCAGTCAGGACTTGGCCTTTATAACCCTCATGGACTAGTAATTGAATTTAGACTGGAAAGAGGATAAACTTGGCCTGAGGCAATTCCTGAAGAGGGATGACAACTGAGAGCCATCATGTGACAACATTCCAAACACTGGGAGGATAAATCTTTGTCAGTGAGCTCAGGTAATCTGGGTAATACACCATATGTGATAGAGTGAGAAGGAGGAGAGAGAGAAAATGAGTTCAAGCAAAATATGAGATTAAAAAATCACCACAGAGATGCTGCAGAAAACATTTTATTGGACACAGAGGAAGGGCTGGTTCTGAAGCTGAGGAACTCAGGGTTGAGAGGGGAAATCCCATCCTTCAAAAGATAAAGGGTATTCCTGCTCAGGTGCCAAAACCTGAATGTGCTAAAGATCAAACAATAAGGGAAGCTTTTTTACAGCCAAACAGAGAGAGGCTCTGGGTCCCACAAGCGTTGCCCTCTCTTCTTGTGAGGCAATGGTCCTGCTCCCACTCTACCTTGGGGCTCCCACAGAAGAATGGCAGGTGAGGGGATCTGTCATGGATGAAGACTGATCTAAAAAGAGTTGGAAACTGACAAGACATGTTTGTCCTAGGGGACAAAAAAATGTTATAAAGTAGAACCTAGATTATATGACTATAACCCAGTTGGAATGTCTAGGGACATTGATATTCAGGATATGACAGCAGACTGAACCATTCTCCTGGAAGGAGATTTTCCTCCGAGGGATGTGAATGATTCAATTTGTAGCAGAGGTCTGGAGACTTAGGATTTCCATTTTTATTCTTCACCCACATACTCTTACAAGGAGAAACAGCAGTAGCCATCTGAATATAAATCTACTTGGTGGAGAGTGGGAAATTTGGCAGTATGAAGGTGATTTAATGAAGTGGAGGCCATTTAGGAAGAGAGTGTGGCAAGAAGATAGATTTTTTTTTTGCAACAAGTCTTTAGGTGAGAAGCAGGCTGGTTCTTGCCCCAACTCTGCCTTCTTATTTAGTTTTGAATTGCTTCAAGTATGCCAGGATGTCTGACTTGACTGTGCTGACTGTAGCCTGGTGGGACCAGCGCATGACGGGGACTCCATTAGGCCCCACCAGGAACTTCTCAAAATTCCAGCGGACATCATGGACTTTTATGGGTTCCCAGGAGATATATCGGAATGTGGCCAAAATCTCAGAGGGGTGAGGACAGGATTGCTGAAGCAAAGAGATGGAAAAGGGAAAAAACATTATTTCTGCTCTTGAATGATCCAGGCTATTTCGGCCCACAGGTAATCTACTTCCTTCTATATCTACATATTTTAATTTTTTGTTATTCCCAATAAATCACATATTTTTTTTTTGAGACAGAGTCTCACCCTGTTGCCCAAGCTAGAGTGCCATGGCGTCAACCTAGCTCACAGCAACCTCAGACTCCTGAGCCCCAGCCTCCCGAGTAGCTGGGACTACAGGCAAGTGCCACCATGCACAGCTAATTTTTTCTATATATTTATAGTTGGCCAATTAATTTCTTTCTATTTTTAGTAGAGACAGGGTCTCTTGCTTAGGCTGGTTTCGAACTCCTGACCTTGAGCGATCCTCCCACCTTGGCCTCCCAGAGTGCTAGGTAAATCCCATAAATTCTTTAAATCGCCACCATGCCAACTACCAAGAATGTTGTAGCAAAAGACTGCTCCTTCTTTCAGTTTCTCCTCATGACTCACTAACTTACGCTGCCATAGGCAGGATATGTCACCTCTCAAGCTTTTAGTTTCCTTTTTCTTCAAAGTAAATGGCTTGGATTAGAATGTAGTTTCCCAGGTCTTAGGGTTCCATGAGCCAGTAACATGTCAATAATTATTTTTTGAGACCAATATTGAGTTACTAATATTTTGTCAAAAAAAAAAATTTAAAACACCATCATTTCATCACTTAATTCAAAAAGACCATTGGAGAAATAAATTGCATATGCATCATAATCTTTGAACAAAGGGCAGCCTTATGAGTTAGAGGAGTTGAGTTTGTAAAATCCTTCTTTTTTTTATTAACAACTTTATTGAAGTATAATTTACATAGCATGCAATTAATTCATTTTTAGTGTACAATCAAATGATTATTAGTAGATTTACTAAGTTGTACAGCTATTCACACAAATCAGTTTTAGAACATTTCCTTCCCCCTATTGAGACCCCTAATTCCCATCCCCAACTACATTTCAAGTATACCCCTCCCCTCTATGGTACTCTCCGCATCCCTCAGATGTGGGTCTACCCTCCCACCCCCCAAATCCCTACTGAACACCACAACCATTTGAGTACCGTAGTGTTAATCCTTCAGTACCAATTTGATGGCGAGTGTATGTGGAGCCCATTCTTCCGGTCTTGTGTCACCTCACTTCGAATAATTGTAAAATCCTTCTTACACTGTTCTACTACCTTCAATTTACTGAAAATATTTAAAAATCTTAATTTGGGCTAGTCTTGGTCCACAGTCCAACATATAGGAACAAATCACTCTGGTGGTTTTTAGGGTCCTTTCAATTCTGGCATTCTCTATGTCTAAAAATCAGTGTTTCATAAAAGGTACTACATCGTATCATATCTGTTGATTTCTACCTCCTTCTCCAGTACAAGCTCATCAAAGGTAGAGACTATGGCTTATTCATCTTTACATCCTTATTATTTAGCCTGCCTTATAGATAGCAGATGCTCATTACATGTACCTTGAATGAATGAATGAATGAATATCAATGAGCAAAAGAGGGTGATTGCAGTTAAAGCTGTCATTCCGCACAACTCTCCCCACAAAGTCAGAGCCCGCCCATAAATACTAACAGATTAGACCCCCATCCCATGCTGATCTGGAGATTTCCTCCAAAAAGACCAATCCACCTTCAAGCATAAGCCCTTGGGTTCCGCCACACCAACTCTATCCTAGGAATATTAGGGAAGAGGAGGAGACTTAGACCAAGAATTCACTCACCTTCAAGAAGGTAAAGACGTTCTGTTCTTTTTCCCCATTCACATCCCCTTTTTCAAAAAGCTGGAAATTAGGTACAAATCCTCCCCCTGGGCGGACATACCTGCAACAAGCCATAACGTTCCCAGGAAGCTTCAGAATATGAGTGAGAAGGTTGTGATAGGACACTAGGATTTGAGGTCACAAGAAAGAGCAGAAGGAGGAGGTTGGTGGGGAAATAAGCTCATTTTTTTGACTTTAGGCTCCCTGGTTTATTTTATTTCTCTCTATCCTACATCCCATCACTGTTCCCTCATCATTTCTGTGCTCCCTTCTCCACAGTCCATCCAGGTCTCAGCCAGGGATCGAGACAGCATCTCTGGAAACTACCAGGCTCTCATCAGGGTAGGCTAGTGTTAAAATCGGCTTGCAGATGCTCCTGAGCCTATCAATCCACTGCCTCCTCAGGAAGGTCCTGAGCTGGAAGAGACTCTGGAGACTGAGGGAAAGTGGACAGGGGCCTCCTATTGTGTTTCAAGCAGGCACTTACTTGAGTCCAGGAAGAATCTCTTTGTTGTCTCCTGGTTCTTGCTTTCCAAACTGGTTGCAGGGAAAGCCCAACACAACTAGGCCAGAGGACTTCAGCTCCTCCTGGAGTGCGTTTAGTTCTGTGGTTACAGAAGGAACAACATATCGGCCTGGCTAGAGATTCTGCTTTGTGCAGGGATCTTTCCCTGGGGTTTCCCATTTTACGGAGAAGGAAACAGAGGTGGTGGCGGGAGCAGGGGGCACCTCTAGATCAGAGAGACTGCCCATGGCATGGCCAAAGTTAGACACCAGATCTTCAGACATACACTCAAAAGCCCTTTATTGTAGTGCAGGATTTCCCAAACCTGCAGCACATCAGAAGCAGCTGAAGGCTTCCCTAAAAATAGAGATGCCCAGGTCCCATTCGAAAAACTCTTCTGTTCCTCTGAGATGGGGTTTCATTATCTTTACTATTCAAAGGGTGATTTTTAAACAAAGCCAGGTTTGAAGATCATTGTTCATCAGTTGGCCTTCTCTGGTTCGTTAATTCATAGATTGAATTTTTCTTTTGTAAAGGAAAACAGACAATGAGAACTGAGCTTTTCTTCCCTGTATGGGCTGGCTCACTCTGAGTGGACTAGAAGTAAACCTGACAGAGGCAAAGAGAGCCACAGAAATGTCAAGACGTGCTTCTTGCTGCTCTTTAACAATCCTTGAGATGTAAAGGAAGCATTCTACCTAAAAACCCTCAGTGATGTGCCAAAAAACAAGCTTCGATTGCCTTTTTCCACTGCCAGGAAGTCTTCCAATTTATCTGCTCAGACTTTTACAATCAACTTCTTTGTTAGCCCTTTCTGAGCTAGATGCCTTCAGTCCCTTCACAGACACTAGCCAGTCCTGCTGATTCAGCTCAGCCAACTGGTATCTCCTCTCAGTCCTTTGTAAAAAAAAAATAGAGATTGCTTTCCTGTTTTCACAGATACTCAGTACCTCTCCCTCTAGCCTTCCCTATTGTCTTCAGCACTGTATATAATCACTTCCTTTAGGGAAGAGACAAGAAATTAGGAAGCCTACTTTCCAATCCTTGAGTAACTATTCCTCGGTTTCCTCATCTGCTATTTGCAGAGCAGAAAATGAATAACTTGATTTTTTAGAGTTCCTAAAACTAGCAAAATAAATTATGGTCTAACAAATATTATTCAGTCTTAAAAAAAATAAGGAAATGATCTGAACTCAAAAGTATTTTTTATTAATTAAGAAAGCAAGGTAGGCGGGGCATGGTGGCTCATGCTTGTAATCCTAGCACTCTGGGAGGCCAAGATGGGCAGATCCTTTGAGCTCAGGAGTTCAAGACCAGCCTGAGCAAGAGCAAGACCCCATCTTTACTAAAAAAATAGAAAGAAATTAGCTGGACAACTAAAAATATATAGAAAAAATTAGCCAGGCATGGTGATAATCTTGTACTCCCAGCTACTTAGGAGGCTGAGGCAGTAGGATTGCTTGAGGCCAGGAGTTTGAGGTTGCTGTGAGCTAGGCTGACGCCACAGCACTCTAGCCCAGGCAACAGAGTGAGACTCTGTCTCAAAAAAAATAAAAAATAAAAAAAAAAAAAGCAAGGCAGCAAATTGTATGAAAAACAGAAAAAAGAAACTATGTATTTTGTAAACATGATAATGTTGGTCATCTGTAGGGAGAGGAAGGAGATAGAGACTTTCATTCTAAATTTTTTGTTCCTTTTGAATTTTGAGACTTGTGAAAATATTACCTATTCGAAATACGAAATATAATTATTAATAGAAACAAAAAATGAAGTTCTTATAACTTCAAACATAAGAAGTACATCTGTCTCTGGTATAATTCATTCTGTCCATTGTTCATTGTTTTATAGACTACACTGCCTAAAATATGACAAAGAGAGAGGGAGAAAACTACACGCAAAGCAGGAGAGGGAGTATTTGCTTCTGTTAATCTCCTCCTTTCCCAGCTCCCACTCTAGTCAAATGCAGCTCTGGATATAACACCCTTACTCCCTTTCCCCCTTCTCCCTGTCTCTGTAATTTACCTGTAAAACCCCGGAAAAGTCTCAAAAACATGGATTCTCTCTCCTACAATTACCAAGAAGACTTTGGGGATCTTCTGAGAGGCTCCTAGTTCTCAGCTATATATTAATCTCCTGAAAATCTCAGGGCAAAGCAGAAGCAAGGCTTCGGGAAAGGGTCAGCATTTTTTTTTCTGTAAAGGGCCAGATAGTAAATATTTCAGACTTGGTGGGCCATGTGGCCTTTGTCACTACTACTCCTACAACTACCCAATTCTGCCTTAGAGCATGAAAGCGGCCCTGGAAAATATGTAAATGAATGGGTATGGCCACATTCTAATTAAAAAAACTCTGTTTACAAAAACAGGCTGGCCAGATTTGGCCTGTGGGCCATAGTTTGCTGTCTTCTGACAATGGAGGATGAAGTCACTTGATTATGAGTATTTATTTGGACCTTAATTTACAGACTTCTATTAATAACATTGGAGGATGAAGTCACTTAACTATGAGCATTTATTTTGGTGCATAATTAGAATTAGAATATAATTCCAAGTGGTATAGAATATAATTCCAAGTGGTATAGAATATAATAAACTGGAAAATTTAGTCCCAAGGAGATGTGGCTATGAATTCTTACCAGGATACTGAGCTGTCAGACCACAATAGGTGGCCACGTTGACAAACAGGACATGCTTGCCCACATACTGCTTGAACTGAATGTATTCACTTCCATTAATAGCAAAGGCCTCATAGTCAAAGATGGTGCCTTTCACATCTTTGTAGCAATCCATCTGGAAGATTTTATTAAATGATAATATTAGTATAATAACAACAATTCCTAGCATCTGTTTATTCTTTCAAAGCACCCAAAAGATAAGACATGTATTAACTGAGACCCAGAAAACAAACAAGAGTTGTCTAAGGTGTCAGAGACAAGACTGAAATTGGGTCTTGTGGCTCGGAATTTAAGAGTTAAATCTCTCTTCCTATTATCCTGGCAGAGGCAAGATACCAGGAAATACTTAGATGAATGGAAAAGAGCAGAGATTCATGAGCTGGGATAGGAGAAGCTGGAAGTAAGTGGGGCCAAAGAGGAAAACACACTGCCTTTCATGCTTCTGCAAAAGACTACTCCTTGGCTTCTGGATTGAAAGCATCCTGCCTGGACTCTTTCAGATAAGGGCAGGTTTTAAATTGCTCAGCTATCTTAGGATGGCCTAGTTACTTTCCTTTCCCCAGGTCTTCTGACTTCTTACCCCATTTATCAGCATGGTAGAGTGGAAAGAACTCTGGCCTGGGAATCAGAAGACAGCTCTATTGTTAAATTCCTTTGTGAACCTGGGCAATTCTCATCCCTGGCCCTCAGTTTCCCCAGGAGTAAAATGAAGACATTCATCTAGGTTACTATTAGAACATCAAGGGGCCTTCTAGGTTTAACATTCTAGAATCTAATATTATCCCAAACTTGAATAATTTTCTTTCTCCCATCACTCACTCATATGATGGTCTTGTAAGCCAATACTGTGAAACTCCAGTTTTTTTGTAGAAAGATCTACAAGAAACAGAACAGATCTCCTTTTCCAAGAAAGGAGATGGAGAACCCTAAAGTGCATCTTCAAGTTGGTCACTAAAATCTGTCTGGCATCGTCTGACCTATCACACACCCCACACCTCACCCTGTTTTGCTCCAGGTGTACAATACCCACCTGGAGTAGACTTCTACCTAACATTTGTTAAGTTCTACATAGCAGAAATAAATCCTACCTGAAAATTTCATTGCGTGTTCTTATGTTAAATCCCTCTGCAAGGGAGGACTCCTCTTATTCCTCCTCTGTCCCCATGCTTGCAGGGTCCATGCAGTACCCAAGGTGTACTGATGCCACAAGTGCTCACTGGCATATCCTAATCCTGTCTTTCCCCTATATTGGGGAAGGTGCTACAAATTGCTCATGGAATACAGGGAGTGTGAAAAGGAAGCTATATGTCCAAACTATCCAGTGAGAAAAAAGAAGGAACTGTCTAGAGAAAGGAGAGAAGGGCATTATCTGATAAGAAAGGTCCAGACTTAAACTGGGATTAAACTAGACTCCTAGAAATGCAGTGGACTAGAAAAGATTTTAGTCAAACACCATCTGCCCCTGTCCAGAGAAGGTGTAATGCAAAACAAAACAAAATCCAACTTTTCCCAATTCTATAAATCCACTGATTCTATCACTAGCATAGCAGGTCGTAGCTACTCACTCCCTACTCTTGGGAAGAAAGATGTTTTCTCTATGCAGGTTTTTACAACTTTCCCGAAATTTATATGCACATACATGAACCAGCAAAACCAAGGCACATATATAAAGAATATTATATGAACAAAAAAGAATATTATATGAAAACATCTGTTCCTATAAATTAGTGACACTGTGTTGGGGACTAGGGTACAGGAGCTCAGACAGACTGAACTTGAAGACTCTTTTCAGTCCAGTTAACTCCCGATGTTGATTGCTATTCCACATTTATTCAAGGCTGCATGATGTATCTCAAATACCCCCAGACTCAGCTTTTATTAAGCAAATTCTACATTCCTAAGTCTCCACACCCAATTAGGCAGCACTGGGTAACATCAAAACCCTATCAGTTCTCAAAAGAGAAAGTCACCCAGAAGGTTATCTAGTTAATTTTAGAGGAGGGGAGCAGAGAACTCACTTGTGTAGAACACATTATATGCTAACAATTGTTGCTTACCCATTCATAAGGTAGATACTGTCACCGATAAACTTATAATTAGAAAGCAGAGGCTAACAGAAGTGAGGTGACTTGTCCAAGGCTAAAAGTGGTAACCCACTATGTGAATGAAAGTTCGCTTGTCCCTAATGTCATGATTCCTCTTTGCCTCCAAGTCATCTCCTTCATTACAGTCCTTTCCTGAGTTTCCCCTTCCACTGCCATATACACATTTTATCAAATAGACAACAGAGCCGTGAACTGAGAACAGAACTGAGGCCAGAATCCAAGACACCTGACTCCAAATCCAGTTATTTTAGGCCTCTGATTATTTTTTCCATGTGTTTTATGTTTTTCTGATAACTTTATGACTTTATCCATCCCTAAAACTTCCACATTAATTTTTTTCTCCTCTGCATCGAGTTCTTGCTGAGTTGCATCTGAGATGGCCCATCTCAGCCTCTCCTCCGAACCCCGTCAGTTCCCACCTACTCTGATGCCTATTGCTGTCCCACTCCTCAGACCCAGCTCTGATGCAAATACTGGTGCAGCTGGAGGGGTTCCCAGGGGGCTTCCACCTGGAGAAGGAGAGGAGAAAGGGCTACAGCAAGGAGACTTTCTTTCCCAATCATATTCAACTCAAACACCACCCATTCATGGGAGTAAAGATGATTCAAAGAGAAAAGTTCAGGGGAATCTGCAAAGAAGAAGAAAGCAGAGGTCAGAGTCTTACAAGAAGGCTGCAGGGCAGGATCTAGATGCAGGACAGAAGAAGTAACATTTGAGCCCTATCATGCCCTCTCTGCAGCTCACTCACCTTCACCTTCTCCGATGTGGGATTTGTTTGCATGAAGCCAGCTAGTAGAAGCAGGAAAACATAGCTGACTCTCAACTGTGCAGTCATGACTAGTGTTTGCAAATCACCAGTCTGAGGGCCTGAGGTCCTCACACACCTCTGCAGTCTTTTGATACCTTGGCATGGACTATCACAAGCTACGTGAGTGGGACATGAGAACCACAGAGTTCAAAACATGTCTTCACCCACACACACCCCCATGAGCACTCAGTGCTCACCAGTGCGATGAGGACCTGGAACTCGTACAAATTCTGGCAAAATTATAAACAGGTGATGGCAAACCTTCTTAAGTCCTATTGTCCATTTTTCCTGAATGGATACTGACACAACCTCTCAGACATTTGCAGTAAAGTCACCACGAAAGGACCTAGACATTCCAAATACTATTTTGAATGTTATTTCAGTCTTTAAAAAGTCAAAGGATGAACCACCTAAGATCTCTCAAAGAGCTTTGGGAGGAAACTGGCTTGAATGGGGGATATATTCACAACATATATGCAGGACAGCACATTAATATATTCATTATATGAATGCTTAAAAATGCTTTCAAATGCTTATAAATCAGTAACATGACACTACCAGACCAATAGAAAAATGTGCATCATCTCACTTTGAATTGTTTTCAAAAACAAAAAGAAAAATGTGCATCAGATAAGAAATCAAATGGCATCTGTGGTAGGCTACAATGTTCTCCCTCACCAATAACCAAAGTATAAATAAGAAAAGACACATTGTACCTTTATCAGATTGGCAAAAGTTAAAAGGAATGGTGATTAGCAGTCTGCTCCCAGGCTGGATATTGGCAGATTGACAACGTTAAAAGGAATGGTGGTACCCAGCCTGGGTGCAGGCTGGTATAGGAGGCTCTTGCAAACAAGGTGGGGGGTGGGGAATACTTAATGTTGCCAACTTTTTGGATGATAATCTGCCACTCTGAATGTTTTTTTTTTTAAATTAAGTAACTTTTTTTGAAATAATTATAAATTTACAAGGAAGTTGCTCCTCTTAATCTTCTGGAAGCCCCAGAGCCCAAGAAGAATCATGGAAATGAGACAAAATTTCCTCTAAGAATAAAGATACTTTGCTCCTCAACTAGCATACAAACCCCCATTCATTCAGTAGCAGTTTCCAACAACTGCTCAATAGTCCTGGCTAAAATTTTGAAATAGATGAATTGATGAATGCAAACCCAGGGCCCTAGAAATTGTTGGCTTTCTCACACAAATAGCATATTTAATCCCTACTGACCTCACAGGAAGCTGACCAAGACCTTTTTCCCTCTTGTTTACGGTACAGTTTTATTTTTTGGAGTGCTGATCTGTGAGTTAATTATACTCTTAAGTTCATGACTGTTATTGAGCAAATGGGCTCACTGCCCAAAGAAGCCAATAACATGGCACCAGCTTTTGAGAAAAGAAAGGCTTCACGGTGAGGCTGGCTAGTAAGGAGATAGGAGATGCAGCTCAAACCTGTCTCCCCAGTTGGGGTCGGGGGCAAGTTTTAAGGGGTCAGAGGGCAAGGGAAAAGATTTAGGAATGTTGGCTTGCTAACATTTAGGGTCTGATTGAAGGGCTTCAAATGTGACCATTTGCAGTAAAGTATGTTGAGGCAGATTTTAGCCCTGGATCTTTCTGGCCAATGAACCCCTCGCTTCTGAAAGAGTTCTGGCAGTCAGTTTCTGCTAATGGACTGGTCTTTTCATTTTCTTAGTTTCTGGGGGTAAAGGGGTGGGAGAGGTTCCAGATGTTGTTAGGGGTCAAAGTTTCTTCTATTGTACATGCCTGGGCTATATGACTTGTATTACTAGTTTTGGTTCTGTTATACCTACAAGGTAACTTGACATTCTGTTACCAACAGAGTAGGGCCCGTTTGCTCTGGTCCTGTGGTTACATGATCATTTGTACTTGCAAGGCCCCTCTCTTGTTTTATTTAATATTTATACCCTTTGATTCCCAAACTCTACTCTCCTTCCCCTCACTGCATATGTTAGTTGTTTGTATTCTTGAAAAAGTTGTTTATTCCTCATCAGATTATTAGTTCCTTGAAGTTTAAAAAATTAATTGCTTGGCCAGGTGCGGTGGCTCACGCCTGTAATCCTAGCACTCTGGGAGGCCGAGGTGGGCGGATCACTCAAGGTCAGGAGTTCGAAACCAGCCTGAGCAAGAGTGAGACCTTGTCTCTACTATAAATAGAAAGAAATTAATTGGCCAACCAAAAATATGTAGAAAAAATTAGCTAGGCATGGTGGCACATGCCTGTAGTCCCAGCTACTCGGGAGGCTGAGGCAGTAGGATCACCTGAGCCCAGGAGTTTGAGGTTGCTGTGAGCTAGGCTGATGCCACGGCACTCACTCTAGCCCAGGCAACAGAGTGAGACTCTGTCTCAAAAAAAAAAAAAAAAAAAAAATTAATTGCTCATTTTCCCCCTATTTGGACCTCAGTTTTAAAGGCTTGAGTTAAACTCTTAAATTTATGGCATTTATCATCCTTAGGCTATGCAAGTATTCCCTTACATTAATAAAAAAATTTTTTTGTTCCCAATCCACTTCTATTTTCCTACTTGTTAGAAAGGAGGAGTGGCAAGCAAAAAGATTTTACAGAGGGGAAAGTTGGCAACCGTTGTTATGCTGCAACAAAACATTTGGTGAAACTGTTACTTATGATGACTGAGACAGCAAAATGGTAGAAACGAGGGTGAATGTTGGTGCATTGGCTGTTCCTAGTATTTTGGAACCACAAGAAGAGGATGGATTCAGCAACTAACTGGGCTATAATGAGATAACTAACAAAGAGATGCTGAAAACTGTTTGGATTAGTAAAGAGGCTCAGAGTTGTTTCCTTTATCACTCTTCTCACACTCCTGTCCTTTCTCCTATAGGATTTGCGCTGTCAACCCAGCTTTGCTGAACTTCTGCATTTATTGAAAGGATAAATTCTTCCTCTGCAGTTTTAAGTTCCTTTCCAACTCCCCCGCCCCCGACCAGCCCTACCTCTTCTAATTTCACACAAAAACCTGTCTCCACCTCCTTAAAATTGGAGTCTGAATAGGGTTTAATTCTTGCTGTTGGTGTAGTCTCGGCATTGATGAGCTCTCTTGGAAAAGAGCAGCTTTTTGTTATCACAGATTTCTAATCTCTTTTCTTCTCAGAAGCCTCTAATCCAGGGGGAGGAACCCAAACAATGCTGCCTGAGCCAGCTGCCAAAGCTTGAAAAGCCCTGCAGGTTTCCCTCTTTATGGCACCTCCCGCCCTGAGACACTGAATCTCCTACCCTCCTCTCCTATATCACAGTTCAAAGAACTGTGGAAATTAAAATACCAAGCCTAAAATATCAATTCTTCCCAAATTGTGTAACTTTGGGCAGGTTGCTCTCTGTGCCTCAGGTCCTCATCTATAACATTGGGAGAATAATATGAATTTCACAGGGCTCATTTTAGGGGGAAAAAAGGAAATAATTCATTTAATCTCAGCACTGGACCCAGCCCAAAGTAAACACCCCATGTTAGTTCAACAGATAAACTGATGCTCAAATAGAAAAACTGACTTACCCAAAGTTAAGTGTGTGGTGATGGTAGAGCTATTACACAGTGCTCCTTTCTTTCTATTATACATTCCTTACTTTCTTCACCACTTTATCTTTACTTATCACACAATAACCAACTACTAGAGTAGAAATGAAACTGCCATCATAAGCTCCACCTCAATGATCAGATCAAATGGCCTTGCCAAGTTTCTGTGTTCCACTGTCAATTTCCCTGAAGGCAACAACTCTGTCCAGGGAGCTCAGGCTCAGCAGGAGGCGGCCTGGAGGGTGCTTTATATTATCATCCCACTGACTGTATCACACAGTTGCTGCCTCCTCCTCTTTACAGCTTACACCAGAGCCACATGTCAGATCCCCATCACTTCTTTTCTGGAATGCTGATATCATCTCCTACTTGTCTCCTTTCTTCCAGACTTTTCCCCTTCAAGTCTTTTTTCCCCTTATCCGACTGCCACTGGAAACTCTAAACACATATGTGATAGTATAATATCTCTCCAGTTACAAACAGCCAGTGATGCTAACCAATTTATTATAGCATCAAATCCAGAATCTCCCGCAAGGTACTCAAGGCTCTCCCGGTGCCCTCTTTGCCCTTCCTTTGGCTTTCTCTTTGCTGCAACAATGGGTCCAGTCATCATCTGTAGCATATGTATTAATATCATGCTCTGGGATTGGCTGTTGGTAATACTGTGGTTAAGCTTGTGCAGCCACGGTGGTGTCTGTAGTGGCTGCAGCGAAGAGAATTGGCGAGATGTCTCACACCACTGCGCTGGTACAGCCTACCAGGAGGCCAGAAGGCAGAACTTACGCTGACTATGAGTCTGTGAATGAGTGCATGGAAGGTGTCTGTAAAATGTATGAAGAACATCTGAAGAGAATGAATTCCAACAGTCCCTCCAGCACATATGGTATCAGTCAGTTGTTTGATTTTACAGATGATCGGGCAGACCGCAGCTGCCTGGTTTACCGAGCTGCTACCCAGACATACCAGCCACATAACAAAGACTGGATGAAAGAGAAGATCTATGTGCTTCTTCGTGGGCAGGCCCAACAGGCTGGGAAGTAATTGAGCTGGAAGCATCAGGGGCGTGGGGGTGGGCTTGGAACACAGGTGTGTACAGCGTGCTGTAGTGGAAGTTTTGTAATATCGTAATCCTGTTTCCATTTGGTTACACTCTAGCCAAGGTTGAATATATTAGATGAAATGTGAGGATCTTGTTCAATCTGAAACCTCCATTGCCCCCTTTTCCTTTTTTTTACTTAAACCTTTTTATGATGATTTAGATGGAAGTTGTTCTTTGTCAGTTAATGTTGGTTTCCAGTCCTTCAAACTGTTCATATCTGCTTTATAATATTCACTGTACTAACCCTTCAGGATGGAGTGGGGAGTTGTAACACAGTTTAGTTATGTCCTCAATATAAAGTCTTAGTGAAAAATAAATAAGTGTTCTTTAGTTATTTAAAAAGTCACGCTCTGTAAACCTATATCTTTCTCTTGCTCTATAATCCTATCTTTCCTCAATAAACTTTATTTTTGTGCTTGCCTTAAAAAAAAGGCTCCCCTGATGTGTTCAAGTTAATCTCCTTCCCAGTCTTTATTACCAATAGGTCCCCCTATGAATCTCTCAGACAGCTAAATTCTTCCCATTCCTCAAAACACTACTCTTTGGGTTTAGATTCTTGATCTTGGAGGTCAATTGTGTGAGAACTTTGAGAATCCAGCTCCTCTGGTTCAACTGTATACCTGCATAATTTGCATAATGAATATATATAGATAGAAAATTTTAAAGGACAAGGAATTCCCACTCCCACTGAAAGACAGAAAATGCAATTTTATCAAATTTTACCAAACAAGATTTTAGGTGGAAATGTTTGTGGCTGAGACATAGATCAAGGCTAACAAGCCACTTCAGGCCTAAATTAGGCCATAAGGTCTGTCACTTCCTGACTTTAAAAATCCTACTATTACAAACAGTTCATGATGTTAAACACAGTGGGAGACTAGGGTGGGAAAAATGAATATGTCTCTACCGCTGCCTATTTTTACCAATCAGACTCCACCTTTCCTTGAGGTAGTATTCTTAGGAGAATGAATTCCTTGCTCAAGGTCACATAGCTAGTGAGTGGCAGTTCAGAGACTGAGATCTTTCAGACTCCCTATCCTTGTCCCCGTTAATGACTTAGTTCTACCTGAAATTCAACTCCAGGTTTCTTGTTTTGAGTTCCTTTGATTATAAAGAAAACAAGTTTGATTCTTTTTGAGATGCAGTACACCTCCTCATCCCAGATTCAAACCACAGCCTCTATACCCACCCAAATCTGACTTAAAGATTTTTGTCCACCGTTTGATTTTACTTGACTATTTTCCTTGAATTAGACAATTTCCGTTGGCATTTGGAATGCCCCATCAGGCCTCCAGGATTTTCCTTACTCTGGGTTGTGAATGTGAAGCATAGGATCTACTCCCCACTCTGCCATTTTAAGGTAATATTGCTTATGTTTATATAAAATTACAAGCTTTTTTTTTTTTTTTTTTTTTGTGATAGAGTCTCACTCTGTCACCCAGGCTAGAGTGCAGTGGTGTCGTGATAGCTCACTGCAACTTCAAACTCCTGGCCACGAGCAATCCTCCTGCCTCAGCCTCTCAAGTAGCTGGGACTTCAGGCATCTGCCACCATGCCTGGCTAATTTTTCTTTTTCTGTTTTAAGCAGAAACAGGGGTCTCCTGTTGCTTAGGCTGGTCTTGAATTCCTGACCTCAAGCGATCCTCCCACCTCAGCCTCCCAGAGTACTAGGATTACAGGTGTGAGCCACCACGCCTGGCCACAAGCCTTTTTTACATCAATAATTTCATTTAGTCTTCATAATCCACCAGTTACAAAGGTAGGACAGGCATCATTAACTTGAACTTGCAATGGAAAAGTGAGTTCAAAAAGGGAAAGTGACTTGGCCAAAGTTTCATAATACTGCAGACCTAGACCATAAACTTGAGTTTTTATTTCAAATGCACTTGTCTTTGTACCCTCTAGGCTCAATTCCCCATAATATATATGTTTGGAAATGAAAGAAAGTTCTAGAGATATCACTGACTTTTTTTGTATTTAATTTTCATCATTGTGTGTTCTTAGCTTTCCAATCTCCTTCCCCAAACGTGATGAAGTTTGGGGATTACCTCTGGTCTAGGCTGGCTGTGGCCCTAAACCTGAGCCTCCACTGAGGCAGCTGGCCCTGACACACAGACTTCCTGAAGGATCTGTCACTAATGCCAAGCTTTCCTCCTCCAACCTGCTCCAGGAAGAATTCTGCTTCTTGAAGGTTGGAGTGGGGAGGCAGCGAGAGGAATAATGTGAGCTCCCCTAGGCAGTGTTCTTGTCTACTGCTCCTGCCTGAATTGGCTGGGGGAGGGTGTGTGGGGGAGACAGTTGTGTTCATGCCCAACTACAGGAACTTGAGTAACCCACACTATTCAAAACCAAGCGCCCTCCCACCTGGAAACTCTTCAGTCTATGACTCAGACCCTTACTTCTCCCAGGGAAAGAAGAAATATTTTAATATGCCACATTATTACCAGCGCACACTGCAAACCATCACCAACAACTCAGTAGAACTGCAGGATATGGGGAAAATATGACTCCTTTATGGACCTCAATTTACCCATTTACAAAAAGAGGGAGTTGTATCAGAAAATCACCAAAGTCCCTTCAAAGGCTGAGCGTTTATGCTCTCAGTTTCTGAGAGATTCTGATCACCTTTGGAATTGATCTGACTAGTTGTTATCCTTAGATGATTGGGAAACAAGAGTAAGAATCAATTTTAGCTCAAATATGTCTTACAGATCTTGTTTTCCAGGCCACAGCCATATACATGAGAAGCAGATACTCAGTAAGGTGGAGAGACTACCTCATCCAAGTCACAAGGCCTGAGCTAGACAGATCCATACCTGTGCCCCATGGTAGTCTCTATTTGTGTTGAAATCAGAATCAGATTTAGAACAACATATTAGAGGAGGAGACAACTTGGCTTCTCCTTCCTACTCTGCAACCCCTCAGCCTGTTGCAACTTATGAAAGGCATCAAAGCCAGTGGAAAAACACCAGGTCTGGATCTACGAACTTCCTGCAGACATCCTAGGGATATTCCAGGGACAAGTTTGGCTTTCTTCTCAGCTAAGATCAGAAAGGGCAGGAAATATTTACAGATGAAGTGATATAACATTTAGAATTTACTTCAAAATAATTCAGTGCATATGGTATGTGTGCAGGGGTGGGGGCTGTGGTAAGACGCTTTCATAAACGCAGATAAAGTAAAATTGGTCATGATCAACCATGAGTTATATTGACCATTGTTGAAGTAAGTAATAGGTATGTGAGGTTGATTATGCACCTTCCTACTTTTTGTATATGTTTGAAATTTTCCATAATAAAAAGGAACAAGCTGCAGATACTAAGGGTGAGGGATTCTTAAAACCAATGGGTAGAAAAGGAAAAGAACAGGTTAGAGGATAAACAAGAAAAATAAATGGAGCAGGAAGGGAAATGAAAAAAAGGAAGGAAAAAAAAAAAAAGAAAGAATGGGGACTTATATTAGCATTCACTGAAACTTTACTAAGTACCAGGCATTTCCGGATATAAATTCTTAGTTAATATTTATTTTAAAAGCCATTATTATTGTGCTTTTTTACAAAAGGACACTGATACACAGAAAAATTAAATAACTTGCCAAAATTGTGTAGCTAGAAAGAACTCAAAGCCAGATCTGTTTAAATCCTAAATCCAAACTTTTTTCCTTGTACACAGTGGGGAAGGAGAAAAGGAGAGAGTAATGGGAGATAGCAAGGGGTAGAAAGTGTAGAAATGGGAACAAATATAGGAGAAAGAATGAGATTCAGTGACTTCAGAATCAGGGACTCAGTTGATAAGAAAACCTTCTAAAGTCTTCACTGGAATAGCAGGTAGCTAGGGCTGGCATTGCTCAAAACTTGTCTCTTCTAAGGAATGATTAACTTTCATTCAAGGTGAGTTAATAGAAAATCTACTGCATGCCGTGGGTGCTGTGCTTGCTATACAGCATAGTCCCTGCCTTCCGCAGGAGGATGCATGATCTCCCAGAAATTTGTGCGTCCACTGTGACCAGTTGAATTAAAACAAAATTCTAAGATGCCTGCCAACTGAACAGACTCCTTCTCAGCCAGGAGGATCCCAGAGGAACCTTAAAACTGAGTTCCCAGTCATGATGGATTGAGAGGTCAGACACTACCTCATTATACCCCCTTTTTTGCTAATCACTGGCTGTCAGGCTTTTTTCCTTTAGGGCTAAACAGAAACTAATCTTGTGATCTACTCCTCCCTATTTGTGGTTTCAACTCTACAACTAACCAGCATTCTTTCCTGTCAAGAGACTGCCAACCATGGAGTGGTTTTAACCAGTCTATGAAGTATGCACAGAGAGGGTTTTCATGTCCTCTGCTTTACCTTTTACATCAGAGGGCCGCCATTTTCTGAACACAGACCCCAGAAAGGGGCATAAAGCTCCATTGCACATGAATGTGTTTCTCTTTCATAAATATTCATGACTCCTCCTATAGCTTGTGAAATATGTATATTTGGCCACCCTGCTCAGTGAATATTTCTGTTCCCATTGTCACTTTCTCAAAGTACATGCTCTCAGCTTCTGCCTAAGGCTATTGCTTCCCAACCTGCAAGATGGCCAGCCTGCAGGCTGCAACCTTTTATGAGAATTAAAGCTCTCCTTTCCAAATTTATAAACCTCATCATTTCTTTGATGGGTTTGAAACCCATTTGATGGGTTGACTCC
The DNA here is from genome assembly GCA_963574885.1 of Lepilemur ruficaudatus. Classification (NCBI taxonomy): domain Eukaryota; kingdom Metazoa; phylum Chordata; class Mammalia; order Primates; family Lepilemuridae; genus Lepilemur; species Lepilemur ruficaudatus. Next base: position 4,091 of record CAUYRT010034458.1, on the reverse strand, counting down.
ATCCCTACCTAAAATTTCTTGTGAACATGTACACGAATGCATGTACAAGCTAAATTATAGCAGAAAAGGAACAAGGGAGAGATAAATACAGAACTTGAGGAAATTTATGTAAGTCCTTCACAACGATAAAGCAATGCCATTTAGCATGTACTTTGCTTCTTCCTTCTCCATTAAGAAAAATACATATTTAGACTTGAAAAAAGAAAAAAATGTAGAATGAAAAGAATTTAAAGTTAAACCTGAGATATTAATAAAAGCCATCCACTTATTCTATGTGAAGTGTGGACATCACACAGACAAGTAGATATTAAGATAAAAAATTAAAACCTTAAGTTATCTGCTTTTGTTCTGCAATTAAAGGTGACATTAAAATATTTAACAGCTGTGCATGGTGGCTCAAGCCTGTAATGCTAGCACTCTGGGAGGCCGAGGTGCGAGGATCACTTGAGCTCAGGAGTCTGAGGCTGCTGTGAGCTAGGCTGATGCCCCAGCACTCTAGCCTGGGCAACAGAGTGAGACTCTGTCTCAAAATAAATAAATAAAATAAAATATTTAATAGTATTGCCTGGGCACAACCAATCAGAACCAATGATGGGCTCCAACAACTGGTGTGCATGTTTCTGCATATACGTGCTGAGAACTATTCCTGCCTACAACCACAAATGCCAGACATCTTGACAGGCATGCAAATGTCCTCAATTTCTTAAGTTGGGAAATAAACTTCAGAACTTAAGAACAAGTTCTATTTGGAGCTACTGCTACTCTTTAGGACATATTTTAAACAGATGATTTATAAACATATATGGGTGCTGATCACAGAATGGCAGCATGGGTTATCAAAAATCAACCACAAGCGTCTTGATTAAGGAAATAAGGAGTAAATTAAACTCTAGGTCTGGGTGGAAGGTTCTGCACTTTGTTTCTTTCTGCCCTACAAATTTATAATTTGTTTAGTGGAAGACACAAAAGGGATGTTGATTAAATGTATAGATCATTGATAGTTGACAGAAATAGCTAATAAGATAAATGATAGAATTAAAATATAAAAGACCGATTGCCTGGGTGGGTAGACAAAAATAGGCACCAACATCATATGGTAATTCATATAAACTTAGATGGTTATTTACTCAACCTTAAGTCAAAAGTGAACAATAAAAATAAAAAATAAGAATAAGCTAACTATTAATAATAATGTTTCAAAGATACTAGAGAAAATGCCCTCTTGGACTCTATTAATTGGTGCATAGTATCTAAAAGAGTGTGTTTTTTCCTTCTTTTTTGAGACAGAGTATTGCTCTGTTACAGGGGCTAGAGTACAGCAGTGTCATCATAGCTCACTGCAACCTCAAACTCTCAAACTCATGGGCTCAACCTTGTCATTGTGTTCATTTGGAGATTAGGTATGGTTTAAAGAGATATGGATGGGTGCCAAGTTGATAAGGGGCAGACTTGCGATGTTTAATTTAATATGTAAACTTGTGAACTAAAAATAAAATTCTAACCTCCCAGCTGACTGAACAGACCCTCTCGCAGCCAAGAGGACCCCAGAGAAACCTTAAAACTGAGATCCCAGCCATGATGGAATGAGAGGTCGGACATGCATCATTTTACTCCTCTCTTGTTAACAGCAATCGGGCTTTTTTCCCTAAGGGCCAGACTGCCATTCTTTCCTGACAAAAGACCACCAACCATGAAGTGGTTTTTAACAGTCTACAGAACATGCTCAGAAAGGGTTTTCATGTCCGTGTTTGGCCAGTTTGACATAGAGGGCAGCCATTTCTGAACATGGACCCCATAAAGAGGCAGAAAGCTCCATTGCGTAGGTGCCTGTTTCTCTTTTCATAAATATTCATGACTCCTCCTATAGATTGTTAAAGAAGTATATTTAGCCACTTTGCTCAGTATAGATTCTTGTTCCTGTTGTCCCCTGCTTCAAAGTACGTGTTCCTGTCTTGTGTCAGGTAGCAGGGCCCTGCCTTCCAGCCTGCCAGAATGGCCACCCGTACGCTGCAACACTTTATGGGAAATAAAGCTCTCGTTTTCCAACTTGTGAACCTCATTATTTCTTCAGTTAAAACACTTGACTGGGCCATGGATGGGGTACCAGATATGTGGTTAAGTATTATTCTGGGTGTATCTGTGAGGGTGTTTCTGGATGAGATTAGCATTTGAATTGAGTAAAGCAGCTTGCCCTACCCAAAGTGGAAGAGTCTCTTTTAATCCATTGAAAGCCGAACAAAGAAGAGGCCTGAACTCAAAAAAGGCTGAGTAAGGGAGAATTTGCTTTCTCTGCCTGTTTTTGAGCTGGAAAATGGGTCATCTCCTGCCTTCAGACTCAGATTCTTATTGACGGAGCTTACTACTATTAGCTCTCCTGGTTGTCAGGCCTTCAGAATTGGACTGGGCCTATACCATCGGCTCTCCTGGGTTTGCAGCTTGCTGATTGCAGATCTTGGGACTTTTCAGCCTCCGTAATCACATGAGCCAATTCCTTATAATAGAGCTCACTGTCTAGATAGATAGATAGCTAAGTTTTGTTGCTTATAATAGAGTACCTAAAATTGGGCGATTTATATTTTTAAAATTTTATTTATTTATGTGTTTATTTTTGAGAAGGGGTCTCACTCTGTTGCCCTGGGCTAGAGAGCAGTGGTGTCATCATAGCTCACTGCAACCTTAAACTCCTGGGCTCAAGCCATCCTCCTGCCTCAGCCTCCTGAGTAGCTGGGACTACAGGTGCCTGCTACCATGCCCAACTAATTTTTTTATTCTTTTGCAGAGATAGGGCCTCTCTCAGGCTGGTCTGGAACTCCTGGCCTCAAGTGATCCTCACCCCTCCCTTGACCTCCCAAAGTGCTAGGATTACAGGTGTGAGCCACCAAGCCAACCTGAAATTGAGTAATTTATAAAGAAACAAAATTTATTTCTTATAGTTTTGCAGCTGAGAAGTCCAGGGTTAAGAATAATATCTGGTAAGGGTCTTCTTGTTGGTGGGGACTCTACAGAGTCCCGGGGTATGAGGCATGGCAATGGGGCTGAGTGTGCCAACTGAAATCTCACTTCCTCTTCTTACAAAGGCAACAGCTCCACTCCTGCGATAACCCATTGAGGACTGAACTCTGATTTTCTTATTTTATTTCATTTTATTTTATGACAGAGTCCCACTCTGTTGCCCTGGGTAGAGTGCAGTGGTGTCATCATAGCTCACTGCAACCTCAAACTCTTGGGCTCAAGGGGATCTTCCTGCCTCAGCCTCCCAAGTAGCTGGCACTATAGGTCCATGCCACAACACCTAACTAATTTTTTCTATTTTTACTAGGGATGAGGGTTTCCCTCTTGCTCAGTCTGGGCTCCAACTCCTGAACTCAGGCAATCCTCCCACCTTGGCCTCCTAGAGTGCTAGGATTACAGGTGTGAGCCACCATGCCCAGCCAACTCTGATCCTTTCTAAGGGGCCCTGGTGAGTCATGCCTACAAATGGTAAAATCTCAGTAAACAGGTTTTTGTTTTGTTTTTTGAGACAGAGTCTCACTCTCTTGCCCAGGCTAGAGTGCCATGGCGTCAGCCTAGCTCACAGCAACCTCAAACTCCCGGGTTCGAGTGATCCTTCTTCCTCAGCCTCCTGAGTAGCTGGGACGCTAGTGCCCGGCTAATATTTTTTCTATGTATTTTTAGTTGGCCAATTAATTTCTTTCTATTTTTAGTAGAGACAGGGTCTTGCTCTTGCTCAGGCTGGTTTCGAACTCCTGACCTTGAGCAATCCACCCGCTTTGGTCTCCCAGAGTGCTAGGATTATAGGCGTGAGCCACCGCATCTGGCCTCAGTAAATAGGTTTTTATTATGTGGTTTACTTCCCAGCCTGATTCCTATATAGCATCACATAAAAGACAGAAGACCCTATCTTTTTTTTTTTTTTTTTTTTTTGAGACAGAGTCTCACTCTGCTGCCCGGGCTAGAGTGAGTGCCGTGGCGTCAGCCTAGCTCACAGCAACCTCAAACTCCTGGGCTCAAGCAATCCTCCTGCCTCAGCCTCCCAAGTAGCTGGGACTACAGGCATGCGCCACCATGCCCAGCTAACTTTTTCTATATAT